>JAFBJT010106033.1:0-18006 GCA_016785325.1 Chascanopsetta lugubris | reverse complement strand
GCGCCTCCCCTCCACGCCCTTCCCCTTCCCTCTCGCCCTGTCCATCCCCCAGACCCAGTATCTCACAGACTCCATTCAGGACCAAACTGCAGCTGGTGGATCTGGCAGGAAGTGAGTGTGTCGGTGAGTGTGACAGGGAAGACATCATGAGTACGTACACTGCAGTTCATTTAGGAGGCACTAGGCGAGAGCTTAACTGGGTAAATTAATTTCCCTCTGGAATAAGCCTTAAAGAGCAAAGTGTGCCTCTTTAAATGTCTGCTGACTCATCAGTTATTAGATGTACCATGTTTCATATGGGGCATCTCAAACCTGACGGGCAGTATTGGTGAATTTTGATTGATGTCGTCACTTTTGGTATTGTCCAGTCCTTTTCACATCTGTGTGTGTGTGTGTGTGTGTGTGTGTGTGTGTGTGTGTGTGTGTGTGTGTGTGTGTGTGTGTGTGTGTGTGTGTGTGTGTGTCAGGTATGTCTGGAGTGTCAGGTGCGGCCTTGTGGGAAGTGTCCTGTATAAACCGCAGCCTCTCTGCTTTATCCGATGTCCTGGGAGCTCTGGCTGAACAGAGACCACACATCCCGTACAGGAACAGCAAACTGACTCATCTGCTTCAGGATTCCATTGGTGATACACACACACACACACACACACACGTGCACACACACACACACACACACACACACGCAGTCCGTCTCACTAGCCTTTGCAACAGGCTCCATGTCTGACACATCAGTATTTGATTTCTAAGATATTATCTAAAATTGATTTCATATGTGACGTGTCCCTCTGTCTGTCTCGTTCTCGTCCACCAGGTGGCGACGCCAAGTTGTTGGTGATGTTGTGCGTCTCCCCGACTCAGCGCTTCATGACAGAGTCTCTGCAGTCCTTGTTGTTAGGCACTCGAGCTCGGCAGGTCCACAAGCTGCTGCCTCGACCAAAGAGTAACACCCTCAAAGTTAAGTGACGACTGCAGGAAGTATTTCATCCTCATACAACTGCAGCAAACTCTTTCAACCAGGTTTTCACTTTCAAACCTGAAAACGTTCAATATCAACTGTGTAACTGAATCACAGCCTTTCCTTCTTTCTTCTCATACAGTCATATGTACCGATGCTCAGTATGCTGGTTACCGTGTTTCTAATAGTAATTATATGGTTTCAATTTCAAGTTTTAAAATACTTGATGTATTTTTATTTTTTATTTTATCCCTCTGGTATTGCAATATAGTGTAAATTAACACGCTATTTGACTCAGGTATTCTTATTTACTGCGCTGTAAATAATGTAAAGACTTGCTCTTGCTTTGCCTTCTAATCTGTAGTATTTTATGCATCTGTGTTAATACAATATTTATACATATTATGATGTAATATATAACGTAATTGTTACCCTTTTTTGTAAAACATTACAACACCTTTCAAATGCGTTGATAGAATGACCTCGGTAGGAAGTAGTTGCTAGATTAGTTGTTACTTTATAATAAACATAATGTGCTTATGCATGCTTTTGTTTGTATCGGTCTGTTTATGAAACGCAGTGCCGGGAATCATTTTAGAGTGTAGATATGATCCATGTCCAGGAAAAGACAAAAGGCTTTTAAGACAAACCACTTCTTCTGTTGATCTGCGTTGACGCTTTACATCATTGCTTTGGTTTTCCACTTTAACAGCTGCATCATTGAGCTCAGCAGACACAAGGACAAATCTGTACAAGCATCCTTTAGGTAGGACTCTGTAAAACTGTCCAATGAGGCTGTTCCTCTCATTGTTATTTCAGCTCTGACACTTTTATGTTGGGGAAGAATCAGGCAATTTCCTCCCAGATGAAACCACTGGAAACCTTCCTATCTGCTTATTAAATCTCCATCATCTCCCCCGAGACCAACTCGCACACACTCATTTTTAATGGCCGTCTGTTGTCGGATCCACTCACTGTATATTGCCTCTGCGACGCCTATTCAACGTCTGTTTCCCGCAGCCCCACTGGTGCCGTGTTTCAGACTTCACATGCTGCCCCCACATGAAAACTAAAAAACCTGCTAAAATGTCTCACATCTACAGACTTGTGAGGATAAAGAGTGAGGAAGGAAATGAGGTGATAACAAGAGCGACACATTTAGAGGGATGAGGAGAAGAAAGGCGAGAAGAGAGAGGCAACTACACAGGTGAGAATGCAGAGTGCTGGCACATGACACTGAACTTTCTTCTGCAACTGATGAATATGAGTGAGTTCATGTCAGGATGATTGAGATACAGATCATTTGGAGAAAAGGCCCTCAGATTAACTGGATTCATATTCTAGATGTTTCAGTTCATTATCAGTACTACTCTAATTTGCCATCATTTCAAAGTGCTTGTAAGTGACTTGACATTGAAAATATATAATTCCATTCATCATGAGCAGATGGCAGTACATTGCAAGAAGATATATCTCATTATTCCGTGTTTACAACTTTCAATAACTGGTTACTTCTGAAATCAGACCCTTGGTAATCATTATAATCGCTATGCCACTGTTCAAACCCAAAAGAGCCTCTAGAATTTATGAGAGAAATGCACACATAAGTAGCTGAACCATAACATTAGATTTTTATTAATTCAAGCAAACTGTTACAGTCAACAGTTACATAAGTTACATGGTTTACAGTATTGATGTAATCTTTTTCTTTTCCTTTTTTTTTTTAAACCAGGGTCTCTGTCCACACCTGTCCCTTTGCCCCGCCCCGCCCCCCCCCCCCCACCCCCTAAACATAGAAACAGCAAATCCATACAAGCGCAGGCAAGTAAGTAGTAACAGCACAATACATTCATCAACTCAACGATACGTTTTGTACGAACAATAAGGCAAGTAGAAGAAAGAACAAACAAACAAACAAACAAACAGAAAAAGATGGCAGACATTTTCTCTGAAATGAGCCACAACAAGGCATGACCTGTCCTCCTCCCTTAGGCCTGGAGAGGGAGCTGTCACGCTGGATTTCTTCTTCTGTCTGAACTGCAGCCTTGGAACCGAGCGAGGTAAGGCTTCTCATCAGTGGGTGGCTGCATGTTAAAGGGGAGGTGGGCGGGGTCTGAGAGGGAAAAAAAAAAAGCTGCCTGCGGTGGTTTTGTGGTACCTTCTAAAATTTCCCTCGGTGCACTGACGATTTATCAGGAACAATAAGAGAGGCAGGAAATCTGATGTGACAGCAACAACATCTTATCACCTCTAGTGTCCATATCTGTGGCTCAGAAAAGATTCGGAGGCTCTTCTCTGGCAAAGCGACGGCCCAGTGTTCATTCTTGACATTGCAATTTGTCAACACGAGCGTACGCGGCTCCTCAGAACCCGGACAGACACAGAAAAGCTCAATCTCTTGGCATATTTCCCTGGGGTAAATGGTTCAATGTAAGGTGGGTGGATGGATATGCACGCACGCGTCGCGCCACAGTCGGCCATTTTTGCTTACCCTTCATTTGCAACCGTAAACAATCATCCTGTAACCACTGACAAACCAGCACAATCTTCCGCTTGTTCTGTGTGATGAAATCAGCCCTGGTAACAAGATAGAAAACAAAAGACAACCCAGATAGTGTTCACTCCGAGCGGCAAACTACTGGCCTTTCAAACTGCAAACATCTCAGCAGGAAAACTAGAACGCCAAAGAAACGGAAGTCATCCGATGCCGTGTTCTTCCACCAGGTGGCAAAACTGTATTGGGGAACTAAAGGTAGAACTTGCCTTCATCAAAAATGTTCTTCGTTTTTTTTTGACTTTTTTTTTTCTATTGATGCACAGGTAAGAAATAAAAAGGAGTGGTTCTTCAGAAAACGTCTTTTCATGTATAACAACAGTAAACATGGGGGGTGGGGGGATTCCATCAGGAAACAATGGACTTAAAGAAAGTCTTGTAGTGCAGCAAAGAAAAAAAAAAAAAAGAATCTCTCTTGTAACACGAGAAAGACGGACAAGGGCGAAGTGGAGACTGTCCTCCCGACACAAATTACGACAAGATGTGAGACGAGACAGAAAAGCTGGACAGAGGGAAACGTGGGCAGCAGCGATGTGTCTCTGCTTCTGTCCGGAGCAGAACGGCCTCGGATGGCGAGGTGTGGGGCGCGAGGTTCTCGGTGCACCTGAACATTTGTGTCCTCTCCTGCCACCGATGCTGCTGCTGCTGCTGCTGCTGCTGCTGCTGCTGCTGCCGCCGCTTTTCTTCTTCTTTAAAAAAAAAAATCCCCGTCTCCCTGGCTGTCATCACTCCATCCAGTCTCCTTCGTCAAATTCGGACTCGTCCTCGGAGTCGGAGTACTCCACCGCGATGCGTCGCGACAGGATGGTGGCCACGTCGTTGCCCACCCGCTCGTGTTTGGCCTCTTGCTCTCGCTGCTCCTCCACTTTTCGCAGCTGTATGCCTGCAGAGAGGAAAATGAGATAAAGTCCTTAAGATCTTTCATTGTGAAAGTGAAAGTTTATAATACAAACTTGCGAGTGGAAACACCACAGAAGGAATTCAAGGAGTCCTGGCTCCCTAATTAGATTTTTTTTCAGCTAAAGTTTAAACTAAGTGGCATTGAAAATAGAAAAATCAGAATAAATAAAATCAAAATGATCTTCCTGTCATGTTTTTCAATTTACAATCCTATATGATATGGGGAAAAAATCGAATTCAATATATATATATATATATATATATATATATTTTTTTTAAAGAGAAAATAAATGATTGAGTTATAATGACTAGCTGTCAATCAAATTGATTATTTGATCGTTTTTTATATATAATTTGTTGATATGACACATTTTAAATCTGGTAGCTCTACCTTTTCTGATGGCCTCCAGCAGGACGCTGCGTGCGTCGCTGATGGGCGGTAGATTGGCTGGATGGTGCCTCTTGCTCGCCACCTCGTGGAGAGCGTGGGGCGGCGGGGAGGCCATGGCTCCCGCCGAAGGGAACGCCGGCACCGGCGGAGGGCCTGAAAGGCAGGGCGAGTTGCTCCGCGCCCCGGGGAGAGGCAGGGGGGGAGGCGGCGGCGGCGGAGGCAGGATGGTGCCGTCCGACTGGGTACCGGAGCCCATGGACGGGCCCTTGTCCAGGACCTGCTGGAAACGGGCCGGTGAAGACGAGTGGAGCGGGGGAGCCACGGGCGGAGGCGCAGGGTGGAGGACGCCCGGGGCGATCTGAAGGGGGGCGGGGGCAGGTGGGATGGCCTGAGGCTGCTGCTGGACCGGTAGGGGGGGGATGGGGGGAGGAGGGGTGCCCCGCAGGCCCGAGGAGGGTAAGGGCGGAGGCGGCGGTGGAAGAGGGGGAGGCGGAGGAGGAGGAGTGCTGGAGTTGAGTCCTGCTGTCCGGGCGGGAGACTGAGGTCTGCTGTCGGAGAAACCTGAACCAGAGCTGGAGAGAGAGGAAGGGGACATAGGTATTAAATTCATTCGTTTATCAGATTTCTCTCGATCAAATTAGATGTAGGAAGTAAACCTAACAAATTTCACTTTTTTTTAATAGCTTATCTGTTCATTGAAGAATGAGAGACTTATTCCCAGAAATGTTCCCTGTATCTGAAACCCGCCTCCTCATTTCAATATACATTACTGGGCTGATTCAAGGGTAATAGAAAAAAAAGTATATTTAGGTGACTATAAGTTCATTGAAATGTAAGAATGTAATTGTTTTGTAGTTTTTTTTAGAAGTGACAAAAATGACTCAAAATCTTACACACTGCACCCTCAATGTTTGATGGGGTTTTCTTTGGGTCACTGTAAAATGTGTTGAACTACATTCTATTCTGTGCTCTTAAATTGAACGTGTGTATCTCTGCAGGAGCGCTGGTTAAAACACAGTGAATCACAGATTCTATATTATTCCCTCTCATAAGCGATCAGCGTCCTCGCTGCATTCCCACAGACTCTGCATGAATCATCAGTGGGTGAGTGTTCCCTCCTCTTGCCAGAGGGATGCAGCGTTCAGCCCGATTCCTTCACTGGAGCCATTAAGTATGGATCGCTCTCTCTCTCCCTTTACATTAAAGACCACATTTGATCAGTAATGGCCGTACGCTAACCCTGAGGCTGAGTGGGCGGATGGAGCCTCGAACCACGACGCCGCGACACAAAGAGCCACATGCTCACGATCAATGATCGTCCTATGGAGAAAATTGCTGCCGACAAAAAGCGGCGCGAGCGGGACGGCGGCGAGAAAATGATGCGTCCGAGTGTTTTCCTCGGAGCAAACTTGAGGCTGGTTTGGGAGCGGGTATCGATTTGATGAGGATGTAAAGTGAGAGAGTGGTCGTGAACTAGAGGAGAATGTAACATCAGGGGAAGGTTTGAAAACTAAGGATGAACAGTTAGCCGGAGGAAGAGACGGCGCGCTGCAGGAGGAAAATCAATGATGTTTCTACGGGGCTGCGGCTGAAGTCTTAATCATACACTCTGATCTCTCCATTCCTTCACACAGGGACACATGCAGCAGAAGTGCACGGCAGAAAAACAACCTGTAATACGCTCAGTGGCCTTAACGTCGTATTGATCCGGCCACTCTCCGAGCCTTTTTCCATTTCCTGCTGTCAATGGTCAAGATCCATCCATCTATCCATCCATGGATCCATCCATGGATCCATCCATCCATCCATCCATGGATCCATCCATCCATCCATCCATCCATCCATGGATCCATCCATCCATCCATCCATGGATCCATCCCCGAGCAGCAACATCTCTCTGGCATGTCAGTATGAGTGAACACCTCTACAATTCCATTCATTTTCATACATTTTATCTCATGTCTCCCTGAGAACAGGTTGCCGGTCTCGGGTGCTTCAGAAAAGGCTGTTGCTGCCTCAAACTGTCCACCTCTCCAGCCCCTGTTTTCCCTGAAACACCCTCTGTAGAGTAACTGCCCCTTCCTTCCAGAAAAGCCCAGCCTGCTTTGATGTATGTACGTAAGTGTCCTTCCGATTAACATGTCAGACTCTCAGCATCACGGTGATGTCACCTTGAACAGGAAGCAAAAGTGAAAACGAGGCATTTCAGCGGCCTTCAGATAAAGAGCCCCCCCCCACCCCCCGCGCGCGTCTACTGTGAGATTTTTAATTAAAAACACCTCCTCATACACAAAGCATCCCTATAGTCCTGACTAGTACAGTCCTGACATGACTTCCTTTTAATGAGCATACCTGAAATGAAATGATTTCACGTGTGTGTGTGTGTGTGTGTGTGCGCGGGTGTGTGTGAGTGAGTGCAGGGTCCCACCTGATCACAGAGGGCGGCTTGATCTCTCCCAGTGGGTGCATAGGAGGAGGTGGCGGTGGAGGGTCATGGGGCCTCGAGTACATCCTGTCCCCGGTGCGGTTGAGGAGCTCGTTCATCTGGCTGTAGGGCAGCGCCGCCAACGAGAAGGGCCCGTCCATGTGCTCCATGTACAGGGGAGCCCTGAGCGCACGGTGGGTACAGTTTCACTGTCAGTTTTGTCCGTCTGATTTCTATTCTGATCGCACCGATCACATAATCACGCGTCCTGTTTAAACCGTCCTTGCGCGCTCCAGTGCCCACAGAACGAAAAACTCACCGATTCGCACGAAATCTTCTCCTAATTAATCTCATTGACTGGCAGAGAAACTAATATATGTGAGTGGCGTCGGCACTGCGAGGCACAACACGCACCATCACAGCTCCCACGGACTTTAATCATGAGCAGCTGCGGCCGCATTTCCTCCCAGGCAGCGGAGGTTCGGTGGAGTGGGCAGCATTTGTTTTTGCAGATTGGGTGATTGCGTCCCGCTGATACATGAGCGCTCGTCCAATCAGCGCTGGTCAGGCTCATTGACATGTTCAACTAAAGGAGGGCCTGTATTTCTGTGGTGCATGTTAGTCCCAGCATATGACATCTGTTAGACACTGCTTGTAAAAATTCCAATCAAATGAGCTCAGTTACTATCGGCAGGAATTTGGCTCGAGAATTTGTAAATTGCCCTTTGTCCACTGCCCCCTGCAAGCTGCAGTGTCGCACAACCTCGTTTTACAGTGGCCTGGAATGGACAAACTAAACACATTTTGAGTTTTAAAGGTGCAGTGTGTAGGATTTCTGTCATTGTCTTCAATTCCTAAATGTATTATCTTATTCCATCGACCTTAAATGAGCCCCATTAATGTGTATTTACATGAGGAGCGGGTCCTCTCTACGGGGGCCGCCATGTTTTTACAGTAGCCCGGAGCGGACGTACTAAACGTCCTTTGGGTTTTAATCACAGCAGAGGTCGACCACAGCTTCTCCTGCATGCTCAGAAGGGTGAGGGTGAGGTGATGGATACAACATGTAACTTCACCTCTAGATGTCACCAAATCGTACACACTGCACCTTTAATGATAAGTTCAGCTGCTGCGTGCAACTTCATCACAAGGAATCCAATACCATCAAATGGTCGTCGTGCGTGTGAATTAGCCGACTCTGATTCTGAATGATCCATACACTCTGCTTTGACCTTCACGTACCTGTTGTTATGGTAACCCGCCGAGCCGTTGGCCTCTCTGTGTTTGTCCTCAGGAATGTCCTGCGCCAGCTCTGCACCCAGCGCCAGCTTCTGCCACTCCTTCTTCCGGTCGTGCGGCATCCGCGGTACCTTGTCCGGCTCCTGCGGACGATCTATCGCCTTCATCTTCAAGCCGAGGTGAGGGTGAGGGTGAGGGTGAGGGTGGCGAGCGGGTGGAAATGAGATGAAATGCGAGAGAAGGAGAGTGACAGATGAGCCGCGGTTGTGTAGCACAGTACACGCTGACAACAAGAATTCAACTTAAAATGTAAGCATCTGTGGTTGTTTACACCCCTCATCCTGTGTAACCCACCACCCCATCTGTTAAAAATAGCGTTTAACATTGTAGCCGTATCCATCTACAACCAAAGCAAAAGTCTAGCTCTCTGAAAGCACACATCACACGTCGGCTTTTTAAGAAGAAACACTTCACTGGAAAATAAAATGTCAGGTCATACAAGCCTGGGAACAGGGAGTGCTCAGTGACCGACCAAATTCGGTCATTGTCACTATTTTAAACTTAGGAAATATTTCATAAATCCTCAAATGGCACTGCCCACATCCCACGCTTCAGCATGACCGACTTTAGGCATACACATTTCAACAGGCCTGTAAAAAAAAAAAATCATCTGCAACAACAGAAAATCACACACATCAACAGTGTTTTAAAATCAATCAATCAATAAATAAATAAATCGCTGTATATTTTCACATACCTGACCTGGAAGGTCTAAGTACCTATAGACCTGATCATACATGCGGGGGTCCTGCAACTACAAGAACAAAAACAAAAACCACAAGAGAAGCACCAGGGGTGAGGGGAGGGGGCAATTGAAAGAAATCAACAGAGCACAGGATTGAGCGCGACACGGCTGCACACGGTCAACAGGGACACACAAAAACACAGAGCAGGCTGCCACTGAGCGACAAAGGGGGGAAAGAGGGGAAAAGAAAAATGCTGTTAAACAGAAAATGACAGCACGCGCCGCTCTGGGGAACGTCACAATGCATGTGGGGGAACACACACACACACACACACACACACACGCACAACAGAGTGTAAACAGAAGATGCAGGTAGAAAGAGAGAGACCTCACTGGAATGGGAGGACAGACTCCGAATGTATGTTTCTACATGTGCGACCAACAAAAAACACACAGCGGAGAATGGCATGCAAAACAAACACACACACACACACAGGAGCGAGTCAACTCGGAGGAATAATAACAAAGCAGAGAGGAAATAAATGAAGACGGGATGTTTTACAGTTCAACTAAATACTGAAATGCATGAAAACACCTCAGTCCTGAACCCTGTCGCATACATTTGCATGAGGCAGCAACAGAACACAAACAAGTCAGATATTATTCACAGATATGTTGTAACTTAATAATGTAATGTTGGTTTTGTTCTGTTTTTCTTGAAGTCAAAAGGGCCAACAAATCCAGGATAAGATGAAAGAGATGGTGATGCATCAGTGAGTAGTTTCTCCTGTCAGGCTGTGCTACATAAATCAACAATTATATATGTATATAGATAAATAAAAAAATTAAAAAAAACTATTTTTATTGGTGGGTTCGTACACAGTGCTCAAGTAGGCGTTTTGCACTGCGTTGTGATGAATGCGAGATTGATTTCAACATAAACAATAGTGTCCGTGGTCATGGTCGCGAGTAAACATGTCGACTAGACCTCGACCTCGTGTGGCCAATTGATGTGTTTGTAATAGTTTTGGGGAGATAAATGGAGTACGCTTACACAGAGGTCACACAATCAATTCCTGGTATTGGTCTTCTCATGAAAGTGAAAATTCAAATGCAAAGTTAAAGGTCAATTGTGCAAGATTTTTTTTTGGGACAAAGTCCCACTTATACAATATTGTGTTGAGGGCATTTAATCCCCCACTTTTGATCAATTGTTTTCAATCATTAATTCTTTTCCAAAAAAGCAACTCACTAGAAGTGTGTGGTCATGGTGTGTTTTCTCATTTTTAAATTAGCCTGCTAATGAATTAGCATTTCCACAACAAATGTAACATTCTCACAATAGAGTAGCTTGCACCGTGTGTTGTGCACGCACAAACTTGTGTTGTGGGGCAGAGGTGGGACCACCTTTGACAGGTGTGATTACAAACACCAACTGAGAAAAATCGGCATACTACACCTTTAAAATAATCAAAGGTATTGGTGGTCAGTAGAAAATTACATTTGCGTTGCAAGTTTGTGTATGAATTTGTCGTGTTTCATCTCGCTGAAATGATGAGGAGATGAGAGAGCGTCTGAAAAATTAATTTCCACCCAAGCAACACTGATCTCTCTCATACTCCACAGACCCTGCGGGGTGGTCTACCCTGTGTGTGTGTGTGTGTGTGTGTGTGTGTTTGTGTGTTTGTGTGAGTGTACTCCAGTCTTCAAATTAAACAGGCTGTCGCGCAGGTGGCTGTTTCAACACAACGTGGGTTTTGGACAGCGTCTCACGAGGTTTGATGAAACGATGTTGATATTTGCCTGTGCGCTGGCCAGGCTGGGCAGCTGAGAGCAGGATAAATCCTAATGGTAATGCACATTGATTAGAGTCTGATTCATTATGGACCATTACTCCTGATGAGCACTGGCTGAGGGGAAGCCTCTGCACCTACACACACACACACACACACACACACACAGATCCAGATGAATGACCTTATCCCCACTCCTCTCCCTTACATTCATAAATCTGAACTGACAAACTAGAGGCAGCGCTGCCTCCTCACCACGCAGGCCTGCAGAGGCTGCATCTCGGCCTTTAACTTGTTGTCTTTGTCAATTTTTCCAATCTGCGTTGAGCCTCTAAGACCCAGCTGCGTGTCTGCCTGATCATTCCGCGGCTTAGTTCCGCTCATATTAACCTCTGACTTCCAGGAACGGGTTTGTGTTCATTGAGCCTCTGCAACATTCGAACAAGAAGTAAAAGAAAACCACTTGCAATAAAAAAAAATGTAAAAAGAGGTGAGCATCCTGCAGTGCAACTCAGAGGTTTATGGACAAATATTATGAGAATTGTAGCGTTCCCTCCTCCGGGGAGCTTGTGCTTCCGTCCGCGTTTGTTAGCAGACACTTTGGAAGGATGTGGTGTGTTGGGAGCTCGGCGGGAATAAGGTCAAAGAATCACAGGTAGAGACTCGCACCCTGACAGACGTGTGCAGCGGTGTCAGCGAGAGGCTTCGGTGCAGCAACGAGAGGCGCAGATGCGACTTTGTTGGAGGGAGACAGCAAAGAGTAAACAAGTGCGGGACGTGCGGCGAGTGTGTGTGTGTGTGAGTGAGAGAAAACGAGAGGGTGTGTGTGTTTGTGTGCATGCAAGTGTGTAGAGGCTATTATAAATGTAGTTAATTTCAGGGGTTGTGCTCCTGCTGGGTCGCCATCATTCATCTGAACGGTCCGGGCGGAGGAGGAGTCGCTGTGTAAGCACTGTGTCTGTGTCTAATACAGCATCTATAGATTTATGTTATATACAGATTGGATTCTTGTGTGGGGGTCTGAGCCTCTTGGGGTCGAGTGTCTATGTGTGTGCGTGTGCGTGTGCGCTCTGGTTAGCGTCTGTATTTTTTTGAGTGCATGTCCAATGTGACGCACTCAGCACAACTGCAGCTGTGTTAGTGGGTAAATGGCCCCCACAGGGAGGCCCACGGCCACCGGACCACCACCACCGGTGCTGCTGACAATAACACAACTGTCATCACACGATACACACGTTACCTCTGCTGCTAATGTGTGTGTGTGTATCCTGTACATACCTGGGAAGTACCTCTATTTGCCTGGTAACTAAATAGAGATATACCACTGGATTTATAAAATACGGATAAGGCTTTTATCGTTCACGTTTGTTTGGCTTTGCTTGATAACCTGCATTTTTGTTGAATTGATAACAGCATGTCCAAGGGTTAAAGGTAGAGTGAGCATGATGTAGTGACATCTTGTGGTGAAGTCAATTACTACCAGTGTATGGAATGGAATACCACCAAATCTGGATCTTTACGGTTGTGAATATATTGAGAACCACTAAAGAAAATGTAGATGTTGTGGACATGTTTATGTGGCAAAAGTAAACATCTCTGCCAGGCGTTGGTGTTAGTTTGAAAATCTAAACCATTGTCCCAAACAAGGCATTTGAAGAGGAACCTCGTTCTACAGCAGTGTGCACTGACTGTAAATAAAGATGGAGGACACGTCCAACACAGATGTGTCATATATCCTGGAAAGGTTTTCTGACCAGACGAGGGAAACTTGAACACACAACAGTGTGATGTCTTAAATGACAAAAATCGATGTTAAATGTATCTGACCTGTACTTCGTTTCAAATGAGCTCGTGCATTGTAATGCTGCCAGGCAACAGAAGGTGATCAAGAAAGTTTGACTTCACTTCTTTTTTTTTTTTTGTTGCACCATCCATCTTTATTTACAGTCTATGATGACAACAGGAATTAGTCACAACAGTTGTTAGTGTTGTTGTTAGTGAAGCACATGCTCCGTGGCTGTGTCCCAAGTGTCACTATCATCGAATGCGACAGTGGTATTATATCAGTGCAGACAGTTTTGGCAGAAACACCTCAACTGAAAGGAATGAACTGAGCAATTAGCTGCTATTTCAGAATAAATCAGGCAAAGCTGAGTAGAAGTAAGAATGAGGACTTACTGATACTGAGAGTGAACCAGTTTACTTTCAGTTTGAATTTGTACTTGTTGTTTTGCAATTAAGTACAATGCAATTTCCCTTTTTCTGGTGGATGAAGATCTGTCACTATGTTTACATATTTTCTTAGCGCTGCTAAAATATGACTTTTGAAATCCATGTAAACGTGTTAGTCTGAGTTAAGTTGGATTCAAACACCCAGATGTGATTAAGAGTCAAGTGGAAAGGGGCATTTTGGTTATGAAATCAATTTCCCTCTCGTCCTTGTGTTGTGGGACAAGGACGGTCGTCCGAGTCAGTGGCCGAGTTTAACTTGACTCGACTGTGCATGTAAACGTAGACACCGACAGATGTTCTGAAGGTTTCCCGAGCTCCGAACCGACACGAGTATCCAGGGATGTAGCCAGGACAGCGAGTCAAACAGCAGTGGGGTTAGTACCAAGAAGAAAGCTCACTCGTCCAGAGCAAACCACAAGGGATTATGGGTAGAGGGGAAGGCTGCAGGCTGCCACGTTGGGAGCAGATGCTCCGACAGATGTGGTGGAGTAAGGGTTTGGGAGTGGGGGGGTGGGGGTGCAGGGGTGAGGGGTAAGGGGGGGGGGTCTTACCTCTGGGGCACTGAGGAGGGGAGGAGGGGTTTCAGAGAGAACTCTTATGAGACCCTTGGGACACACGAGATAAGGCATTTCCAGCTGCATCGAGTAAGACCGGGGATCAAGAGAAGGTTGAGAGGGGCAAAGTCAGAGGAGGACAAATCCTCACTGATTCAGATTCAAAACTCATCCACCGTGACATTGAACCGCACGGCACCGACGCTAACCTGTGCCGCTGAGGTATTGTGCAATATCCCACATGTTCAATGGGCCGCATGTGTTGTTTTATGTTTTGAACTCGACAATAACAGAGGTCTGTTTCAGTATGTTCCTGTGCTGATGATGGAAAGTATTGTTCGCACAGCAAAATCGACGACTATCTGTTATCAAAAAACACAACAACTAGTGATAACACGTTTGTTTGTCGCTGTCTCGGCCTCTCAATAAGGATGGTCCGATAACGATGACAGTTTCCTGGATAATGCTAATCCGGGAATCCGCGGAGATGCTAAAATCCATATCCGTATATCAGCTTCACCTTGATAAAAGTCCAGCTTTTGTTTTCTAGAAATCAGTCAATCAAAAAGTGTTGAGCTCAGCAGACAAAAATATAGCTATTTCAAAATAGTCCATGCGTCTTAGTACCAGATGACAGGTGCCATTGGTCGCTTACTTTAAAGGTACAGTGTGTAAGATTTGGTGACATCTATTGGTGAAGTTGAATATCGTATCCATCGCCTGACCCATCCCTTTCAAGCAGGCAGGAGAACCTACGGTAGCCCTCAGTTGTCATTAAAGCTCAAAAGATGTTTTCGTACGTCCACTAACGTTAGAAGCAAGTCCTACATTGGGGAGATTATACATTTTTAAAAACGCCTGTATATAATCCTAGTCCCACAAAAATGACTCAAATCTTCCACACTGCACCTTTAATTATTTGTTTCATTTTCATTCATGACCATTGAATTAGATCATGATCAAAGTTCATACAGGATCGTTGCTATTCAACGTCAGCAGATGCACAAAGTCCAGGAATCAGATATAGTAGCGTATGCGCGAGTTGTTATCTGACACTGCAGCATCTAAATCTGATTATCTCCTCTGAGAAAAGCATCCAAAGCAGGCAGAGCCCTTTGGCGCATATGTAACAATGACTTCAAAGTCAGGGCACGGGCACATCCTCCCATTGTGTTCCTGCACAATTCACATACCGTAATCTCTCCTCAAAATCTTCAGCCCTTTGTTGTGCCGCCCGTTTGTGTTCGCGGCCTCTCTTACAAGCTGTGCCCGATGATTTGTAAAACGCTTTATTTTTGCTAACATGCAAATTGCCGCTTTAATGAGGTGTTTGTATTTTTAATCTGCACGACATTAAGCACATTTCTCAGTCCTCCAGAGTGAAAAGGAAGGGAAAAAAATTGCTGTTTAAGTGAAAAAAGAACTGTGCTGTTGGAGCCGCAGTCATTAACGAGCTTCTCTGAGGTCAGAAATGGCCATTAAGGCTTCTGGGTGCTCCGTGTTGTAGCTGGGCTGAGGACAAGGACAGAATACTTCACCTAATACATATTCAGCTGCTCCATGGTTGTAATCTTTGTAAACAAGATGTACTTAGTGTAATACACAGCCAAGGCCACACTGTGAGATGTCCACATTTAACATTATGCCCATTTTTCTATTTATGTGCATATAAATACTCTGCTCTGATACAGTAATTGTCCACAAATGTTCATGATAATTCTTCTTTTTAATACAGTAGAGACGTGCTCTGGCTCGGACAAATTGAAAAATCATTTATTCCTTATCCCTTTGGTAGATATGTAAAAAAAAAAATGGAGAGAGATTAAAATGTCATGTCTCTTCTCCATTAGGTTCACGGTGAGAGCTGTAAGGAGAGAGGAAGAGCCGAAGGCTGGATTCACGGCAGGGGACTGAGGAGCGCTGGAGACCAACCGTGAAGTGGTGGTGTGGACTGATCTGAGAGAGCGAGGTAGTGATATTCTGTTTGTGTTTCATCCAACAACTTCCTCTTTTCCAACAACCCCCCCCCCCCCCGCGCCCCCACCGACATCACCTCTTAGTGAAGAGCCGCGACCCAAATGTATGTGATGAAAAGATGGTGCCGTTTGAACCTGACAGTTATCTCAGGTTATCTCAGGTCTCATAGTTATAGAACGCCAAATACAAGTTTAAACTAAAATGGCCAGCAGGTGGCGATGCCAGAGAGGGAAATATTCCCTTTTACGCATCAATTAACCACTGTTTGATTGAAATAGACAACATTCATATGTGCCCATTTTGTCGTCAATAGAGGAAAATCCATATTTCATGGAGTCAATTAGCATAATGACAACAAACTGTAGGTTTTCTTCTATCTGCAAAATGGAAGATGTCTGGTAGCATTGAAGAGCATCGTCGCCACCTACTGTTAAGCAGTGTAAATAGACATCGCTCCGCTGCGATAAAAGTCATCTTCAGGGGGCCCTTCTCTTTCCCCCCCCCCCCCCCCCCCCCCCCCCCCAGCCCCCTCCTCCAGTCAAAGGATCGCGACCCGCTGAAAAAGGGCCTGTGACCCGCTTTCAGGTCACGACCCACCAGTGGAGAGTCACTGATCCAAAGGACTTTCCCTCTCGCTCTCTGTCTCCCTCTGACCGGCTCAGCACACAGAGTCGACTGCTAATCCACTGAGGCTGACGCTAACGCGGGAGCTAATGAGATTAAGACGCTGCAGGTTTCTCTTTTCCTCTCTCTCTGTCTCTCTCCCTCTCCGCCCCGCGCAGCTCTTCATTTATCACCGTCCGCTAATCGATGTGTGCCGCTTCTGTAGCCTCCCATGTGTAAATGTGGTTTTGGATTAACTAAGGAGGCGGTAAGAAAATATCTGCCGCTTGAATTAGATGACGCAAAGGCACAGGGGCGGAAATTCTTTTTTTTTTACGACGAACAATGGAAATATCGTACATGGCGATCTCGCTGAAGTCTGACCTTCACGTGTCGGTGACGAGATCTAAACTGCAGCAGAGGGGGGTTTGAATGTAGTGAGGTCTGTCTTCATGGCCAACAGTCGAGTGATGATACTTTCTAACTTGATTCAGAACTTTTTCAAAATGAAACTTCAGCCACAAAGAGTCTCTAATTCCAGAGATAAGCACTGGGATTACTGAGACGACCACCTTCTGATTCTATGCAGATCAGATTTGAAGGTGCCTTTAATCTGACCTTCATGGTATAAACAGGAGCAAACATATTGTGAAACCAATCCCTCTCTCTATACACACACACACACACACACACACACACACACACCTTGGCTAGCAAATAAAGATAATGTGTGTAAATCAGTCATTGAGCTGTGTGATGTGATTAAGTGTAGATCAATAAATGCTTCACACGCTAAATTTCACTCTGATTATCTATTGCGTGTGTGTGGGGGGGGGGATTGTGTGTGTGTGTGTGTGTGTGTACGTGTGTGTGAGAGAAAGGGCAAGTGTAGAACTCCTATTTTCCACCTCTAGCTCCGTCGGTGACTGATTCTTCTCGCTCTCCAGAGACAAACTCTCACACACACACACACACACACTGTTCATCTCAGTCCACATTCAGACCATTTGTTTGTCACACAAACCAACAAATGTGTGTGTGATCCCTCTAATCTCTCCCTCTCTCCCTCGCGTCTGGTCGGCCCCCTGCATGGGGTCTGCGTGGCTGCCAGTGTGGCGAGGAGGGAAATGAACTGGGCTTGAAGAGCTGAGCCCACCCGGGGCTTTAATCAGAATGAAATGAGCAGAATGAGCTCTGGTGTGCGAGCGGCCATATTATCAAGCTTCCCCCCTCTGTGGTAAATAAGGTCCGTCCGCTGCTACAAATGAGCCGTCTGCTCCGTCTGCGCGGCTCCGTCTATGTTTGTTTATCCGCAACCGCTGCGAAACAACAACCCATCAAAATCATTCGCTGCTCGCCGGCTAATTCATGACTGCGCTCGCCCTCTGCTCTCTCCACGCCCCATTCCCGCCATCGTTATAAACCTCATCACCAGCAAATGATATCCTCTTCATTTACATGAGCCCCCGACCCCCCCCCTCTCTTCCGTCCCCCCTTCCGTCCCCCACTCTCTCCCTGTTCCTCATTGACATGACAGTAATAAGCTCTGATTGACTGTGCGGGAGCAGAGTGTGGAGCACGCCCTGCCTCCCACGCAGGAGAAGGCAAGCTGATGCTGATTAGAGCTCCTGGAGCCGC
>JAFBJT010106032.1:0-111785 GCA_016785325.1 Chascanopsetta lugubris | reverse complement strand
CATTTAAACATACATACTAGAAAAGTAGTAAGTGAATAGTTCACACGTCCTGAAGGTTGGATGGTTGAAATCAGATGACAAATGTTACATGACTGCGCCATCTTTATACTTGTTTTGCCAATATCTTCTTTCCTATTTGATCCAAAAGGAAGATCAATGCTACAACTGCACTGCAGAGACCATTTATATGTTTCAGAGCAGTCCACATCACAGACATGAATCTTAGAGCCATTAAAGGCCAAGTGTGTAAGAATTAAAGGCCCAATACAGTGTAGTTCAAATCCTGGTGTCCTTGTCTGTATATGAAGGGTTGCTTTCACCTAAAAACAGATATATTTCCCATTTAGTTCAATGGCTTATTTTAGCATGTAGAATAATTTGTAGAGAATCAAATAATCAAATTTGTTAAAACCATGGAATCAATGTAAATGTAAAGGAAAAGGAAAACAGTATAGAAATTACCTGTGTGTCTTTGAAAATTAAATTAATATGAGAAAAGGCTTTTTAAAATTTTTGTCTTTTTGTCTGCACCCCTTCTCCCACGCCCTTGCCACGCCATATGCAATGAAATACATTTGGTGTGCATCTAATAATACCCTGGTTAAAACCACACCACCAGATTCACCTGCAAGCCCAGGCTTCAATATTTCTCGTAAAAAACAAAAATACTTCAAAGCTGATAATACCATGTACAATTCTTGACAAATTATAGAGAACAGTCTCCAACCCTATAAAGCCTCAAACCCAAGATCAAAGAAAAAGACGAGAATAAATAAGTGCATGTGTAAATTAAAGGAAAACTGATATGTCTTACTGTGTCTGCAATTGTTTCCTCTTCAGTATTAAGAGCCTGCATAAAATTGACAAACATTTGGTCAGTTCTTATAGTTGGGTGTTTCAGCTTCACAGTCACAAACAATCCAACATAGCATCATCACTTTCAGGTCCCACCACATGTAGCATAAATGTTCTTTTATTTAACAACTGAATGAAGATAAATAATTTCCTCCTTGCATCCAGATATACAATACACATACATACAAATGCATCTACACACACTCCACGCATTGCATCAAGTCATGTAAATCACAGTGGTTACACTCATGACCCGTAGAAACTAGAACATCATTGAAGATGAGTCCAGAGGTATGAGAAGATGCATTTTCACAGAATAATTTCCCTCCAGCCATATATCACATATTTTTCTTTCTTGAATTCTCAAGTCTTGTCCAACTCAGAAATATTGGCTGTGACCTTTGAGATCTGAAGCTCACTGATCCGTCTCCTGAGCTGCATGATCTCCTCCTCCTGCTCTTCAACACGTCTCTGCAAACCATGGATCACCTGAGGAAGAAATGCAAATATGTTTTCCTGAACCTGACGACATAAAAAGTTGATTGGTTTCTGTGAATCAGTTACGTCCTGATAGATTGGCAACGTAAATGTGATTAAATGGCTCAGAAAATGGTACAAAAATAAAAAATAAAATGGCTCTGTACCATGTCCTTTGTGCAGAAGAGTTCACTCTGTAGAAGCTGGCTTGCGGTGGGACGAACACTCGGCTCTTTACTCGTCAGCCTCATGATGTATTGTGACAGGACTGGCCATCTTTGGCAAAAGGAGTCTGGGATTTTCCCTTCTCTAAGGTCCCCGAGGATACGAACCCTCTCCATCTCTGTGCCAAAGGGATGGAACAGCTCGAGAGCCACCACTCCCATGCTGTACATGTCAGACTGAAAGACAAGTTACGTATAGACTGTTACAAATGTCATTAAAATCACAACAATGATGAAAACTAATGACCTTAAATACTCAATTCAAAACAATAACAGTAAGCAAAACAAAAGTAAACTCTGTGGAGCTACTCCAAATTAAGCTGGTATACCATAACTTCTGTTACCTTTGAATCATAATGGGAGCCATTTAGTTGTTCTGGTGCAGCATAAACAAATGTACCAACACCACCAGTGTGTGAACCTGCAAAACATAACACAAAAGAAATTGAGTAAGTAGCACCACCTACTGGTGCTAGGGGGTATTGTGCAATGTCATGTAAACACAATGAGCAAGGAGCATGAGTGTTACCGCAGAGGGGAGACATGGTGCTTTTGTTTCCATCTACAATCATTTTCTCACAGGCCAAACCAAAGTCCCCGATCCGAACATGGCGGTCCTGGGCATGGAGGAAGATGTTCCTGGGCTGTAGGAAAAGAAACAAATCTAAATACAGATGCCCATGCAATCCCAGGGATTATACAAATATCAAAGGCAAAAACTGTTAATATTGTGTTGAATCATTAAAAGGTCCAGTTCAGATGTATGTATGTTTATTTAACTTTCTATAGGCTGAAGTTGAATAAAAAGTATTTAGACTGAAGTTTGTGTCCGTTTTTTTGAGCCATGAATGTGTGAATTGTTGTATTTACCCTAGAAATACCAGGAGTGGGTCCTATCTATAGAGGAAGCCATGTTGTAACGCCATCATTTTTAAGATGCCCGATTAAACAAATTAAACTCATTGAAAGTTTGACGAGTAAAGACTTAGAAAGGCTTTTCCTATATGCTTAGAGCAAATAGGGTGAGGAGAAGTGGATTTAGCTGCAACTTAAACATCAATGACTCCATCACACTGACTGAACATGTAAACACTGCAACACCGACTGGGCTAGCATATTGCTCTTTCAATGGCTGTTTTGAAGAAAGTACACTACCATATAAACACTGGCTGAATATTATATAAATAAAAAAATGAGGTGATTGAGGGAAAACATAACTTTCGTACAACATTAAAAAGTCAATTTGAAAATTCTGCACTGCAGCCGTGGTAATTGGAATTTGTAACGTACATATCAGTAATTGCTAATAGTAATCACTATTTGCTGCTTTGGCAAACAACATTTTGATGTACAAAAAAAAAAAAAAAGGTCAAACAGTCAAAGGGGGTGTCACCAGTCCCTGTAATTGGCCCCTATACGCTGCACAGTTATCAGCTGTGACAGGAGGGCTATACATGAAAGACACACGAACCTCTTGATGAGATCAGAGGAAGTGAAAAACATCGAATTGAGAAAACAAGAAGTGACTGCTGAACACGTCGACCACACAGAAAGGCAGCGATTCACAGAATGAAACTTCCTTTGGAGAAATTAACACTAACAGCTATAAACTCGAATAACCAGATCCTGTTAACCACTCCCCTCCAGAGAGACTAAGCACAGACACCAGGAACACTACAATGTCTTGTCATGCTGGAAGGGCTGAGGGCACATGAAGATGGCAGTAACAACGTTAATAATGAATTCTATGCTGCTATTATGGATGAAGATGAGGGACGTATTGAGGAGGAGTTAAAAACACATGGGAACAATGTATTTCTCCAGGTACGAGATGGAACACTCGGGAAAATATTCTGGAAGGTAAATACGATATTTCCAACAGCTTTAATAGCTTGTATTGGTGATACAATTGCGTATTGTTAACGTTAAAGTTCACTTTATGGAAAATATTTTCACTTAGAGAAAAATGTTAAGAATTACCTCATCAACGAATAACAGAAACGCCCACATGCGTAGATAAAAGTTATCGGAAATAGTCTCAATGATTGCCCTCAAATGTTAAAGCTGGAATAGGATCAGATTCTGATGGTAAAAGGAAATTGGCTGAACTATTGCAGTTACACTTGTTGTGTTACCATACAACATATTTGTGTTTTCCAGTTTTTGCTCTCTGTCTCAACTTGTCTTGCCCCAGGGCCAGTCTGTCCTCCCCCTTCACCTGGCTTCCTCGTACAGAAGAGTTAAGAGCATGCGGAGCCTGCTGTCATTAGGAGCAGATCCTGAACTGAGGTGTGGATGAACAAATAGAACAAATAAAACACATGCACACGAGCGCGCGCGCGCACACACACACACACCCCCCCCCCCCCCCCCCCCCCCCCAAGGGCACAACTAAACCTTTCCACACACGCACCATAATGTGTTAACATTAGACCAATTTGATCAAACGGAACACATTTTTGAGTGTTATGACTGCTAAGGATTCTCCTTTATTCTTGGAGGGGGGGAATAAAGTGAGGTGTATACAGCTGTGACACAAACCTTCACAACAAGGTGTCACTAAATCCTATACACAGTACCTTTGACACTGTTCAATGGCTATGATAGGAAGATAAATGCTACGAATACATAGCTGCAACGTTAGTCAAGATATTCTGTTTTATTTTGAAAAGCTGACATTTATAGTAATTCACAGTAGAACACACACTGAGCTTGGCTTAGGTCTGCCTACATACCTCGGAGGGGAGGTACGTAGGAGGAGTATTGAGCCTCAACATGCAACTTCACCGCAGGATATTACTGAATCAAGCAAGGCAGACATGATGAAATGAAACTGTCAAACATGATGACAATAGAAACATCACCGGTTCCTTTTCCTGTAAGTGCAAGCTGATCGGTCTCCGCCTGCACTTGTTTCACCGAGTCTGCTTCTGTCACAGGGACCAACATGGTCGAACCACTTTACACTTGCTGGTGAGCAGTTGGCCTCGCAGCACCACACCTGGGTCAAAACTACATTCCAACTTCCACAATGCTGTGATCAATGCGCACAAGAGGGCAGAGGCCTGTCTCCAGCTCCTGTGTGAGCATGGAGTGGACGTCAACACAGAGGTGACGTCACGTTTATACAGCAGTAATGCATCTTGATTCTTGCTCTAACTAAAAGGAAGGTTTGGTCATTTGTTCTTGAAACACAAATTGAATGCATGGTCGCCAAACCTGTCTGTCACTAACCGACCTGGCTGGGACCAATCTGAGCTCTCGCTGCAGATGATCTTTGGACAAAGAGGCAAGCACCAGTTTTCAAAGTATTGCCTGATACATTTCCCCCCGAATTCATGACTCGTACTCGTCTTTAATCTCCTCCTGGAGAGATTCATGACCCAACACTGGAAGGAGTTTAAACTAATTATTCAAATAGTAATTTACTTTAATTGACAAAATCTTTCATGTGTTAAATATATTTGAATATATTACAAAACACTATTGTGGATTCTCAAAAATGTAATTCCTCTTTAAGGCTGTTTTTCTCATGCCCCCCCCCCCCCCCCCTTTTTTTTTCCTCCCCCCCCCCCCCCCCCAGGTAAAGAACAGGAGTAAGGAGACAGCTCTCCACCTATCAGTGCGCCACACTGCTCTGTCAGCTGTTCAAATCCTCACCAGCTCTGGGGCCAATATCAATGCAGTGGACAGCACTGGGATGACACCTCTGCACATGGCCGCTGGGATCCTCCATAAGGACTTAATCATCCATTTGATCAGACAGGGAGCGGACATCGACGCGGTTAGTGTCTACTTTGTTTGTAGTTGTCACGCCGGGCTTTTCATTCCATAGTGAAGTAAATTCTTGCCTGTTTTCAAGGGTGTGAAACACACAGGAAACACACCCCTGCACTTGGCTGTGGCAGCAATGGCCATAAAGGGCACTGAACCCTTGAAAGACGACATCTGCTGCATTTCCAAGCTGCTGGAGCACGGAGCCGAGCCCGACCCTGTGAATGTGGCAGGACTTACACCGTTACAGGAGGCGTGCTGCTGGGGCAGTGAGAGGCTGGTGGACCTGCTGCTGGAGCACAGGGCTGACGTCAACAAGCTGAGCCAAAGGGGAGAGAACTGCCTGTTTCTGTACCTGAGCCACAGGCCCAATGTAAAGAACAGCTCCCTGCTGTTCAAGCTCCTGAGCCTGACGTCCCCTCTCACCGTCTACAACCACAGGGGCCAACTACCTCTGACCTTGACACTACCGTGTTTCTCCAAACAGCGAGAACAGCTCCTCAAACTCATTCAGCAGCCAAGGGAGCTTCAGGACATCTGCAAGATTTTTATTTATCTGAAACACGTCCGAGGCAAGACGGATGAACTGAAAACGATGCTCCCCGGGAGACTAAGTGACTTTGTCTTCAACTACTGGAGGAATGTACACGACATCTCCTTTTTGACCGATGGTGAACAGGACTCGTCTCGCAACTCATCTCATAACACACCCTGACACTTACTACAAGTACACAATTGCTAATGTTTGCATGAGGCAAGAGACACAGTATTAATGCAATAACATATAGGAACAGATTAAACCGATAAAAGCATCTTACCTTTAGGTCTCTGTGAATGATTCTTCTGGAGTGAATGTACTCCACGCCTTCAAGAATGTTCTTAAACAGGATGAGGGTGTGTTCAGAATTTACATCTCCATACGGACCTGGAATAGAAACAACATGGATCAAACAATCATTCAACAAGAGAGAGCTTTACAGAATCTGAGGTCACAGTACTTTTACTCACAGCAACAAATGGTAAGAGATATAGGAATAAATGGACTTCGAGCTTTTTTGTCACTGATGAAAGTTTCGTCAACTGCTGTTTATATTTGTTTATATAATTTATGTTGAATTTAATCTGTAAGATTTGTTCATTTTACCAGTGGCTCGTCAAAGCATTTGCTTGACGACTAACTTGCATCGGGCCAATTACAGCGAAACGCACAATGTGTAAAAACAATTACATTTTGAGGATTGCTCTCCTTTAGGCTTTTCATTTCTCTCTGTGATCCAGTCCCTCAGTGAGCGCTCACACAGCTGCATCTGGATGTAGAGCATGAGGTGAAACTGGCCCTGCAGATAAAGAGGGAGGAGTTGTGGGTAAGAACACAAATAAACTGCCTCACATCTCCCCTGGAGTGTCTCCTCCCAGCTTTTCAGAAAACCGGGTGGTGTTGATGAGATGTACACAAAATATTTGAAATTCATTTATTTTAAAAAGGGACAGTGCATATTGATGTACACATTTAATGTAAATATTCCACAATTAGCCAGAAGGCTACTGTGTAAAGACGTGATCTCTGGGAAGCAATGAATCATGAGGACAAAATCTAATTGTGCAATTATTCTCCAGTGTTCTTCACTGAAAAACAACTGAAGAGCCAGATATGTTTCGAGAGGTATGTGAAGCCCCCTACCTCTGTAGAAGACGTTGTACATCCGTCAGCTCTCTCATCCCATTCTTCACTGATGCAGGACTTGTCATTCAGCTCAACTCTGCCCGAGTCTTCCTCCAACAGTTCTGAGTTGTCCCAACCCGTGGCGGGACATTTGGCATTCTTTAGGGGACCCTGATGTCCCAGGAACACGCAGGGGATGTAGTTGTCTGGGATGTGGCGCGTTGTCTTCGAACAAACCACCTGGCCTTTCTCTTGGGCTGGAACTAAGGCTTTGACGGACGAGCTCTCACTTGCAGAGACCTTATCAGATACAGCTGCGTCTGTTGATTTTTCACTGTGGCTTTGAAAAACTATGGAGAGGCTGTCGTCAGTGCTGCACAAAGAGCAGAGTCATTGGGCACGGTTAGTGGATTGCACATAAGACACCAGTCAACATGGGGGAGATATACAGTGTAACTGATCCTACTTGTCATCTAGTTCAGGTGATTCCAGTGCGGGCAGGAGAGGCTCGTGACCTGTAACAATGATGGAAATGATTAAAGATTGTTGTTGGGCAGTGTGGGTGTTCTGCGTCGGCAGGAGGTGTTTACTTTTAAAATTCCATTGACATTGCATGGCCTAGGGGGCGCCCTTTACAGGAAACAAGCTCTGGTTGACCAATCACAAGAGACCCAGCTGGACTGAGACTGTGAGGGAGGGGCAGGAGCTCTATATTTGAGCAGCTATATTTAATACTTATTTTCCATTTATTTGTGTGTATTTTTAACTTAACACTTTCATGCTGTGCTCTTTCTCTATCTTTGTGTGCTGCTGGAGTATATGCAAATCTACAGAAGATTCCAGGGAGTGTGAAAATGAAAGCTTGGGCTATGGACGGTATGAGGAAAGTAAAAGTATTTTTTGAGACTGTCAACCTCTCCTGGTAGGTGCACAAATGACTGCTCCTTTCTGTAATTCAATAGGAATGACTTTACTACATATAGTTACAAACTCACGTGGTGCAGCCTGAACATGTTCCATCCATGCAGTGTGATAGCCCACAACATTTACATGTTGTAGGCTGGACAGCACTTTGACCTCCCTGAGGACCTAAAACCAAAAATAATGATTTTATTTATAGATATGTTCTTTGCACCTTCAAATTGTCGATAGACACAGTGTTGACCACCCACCGTAACACAGTCTTCCTTCAAAACCTTTTTGATCAGGATTTTCTTCACTGCATAACATTGTCCGTCAAGTTTGTTCATAACCTGCAAGACCATCCAGATGTAACATAACTGTGTGGATAACTTCAACTCATGTATTATCTAGAAGACAGACCAGTGTACGAACACGAAGTAAATACCTTAAAGACATTTCCATATGCGCCTTTCCCAAGTCTGCAGATCTCATTGAACTCACTGAGATACCGTGATGTTTGTCCTTGAAACAGTCCCTCCTTAGGTCTGGAGGAGAGATTGTATTGGTTTGTGCCACGACCCTGTACAACGAGGACACACAGTGTTCAAATGATATAAAAATTTTTTTGCTATTTTAAAAAGGTATAATACACAGAATTTTTCTAAACAAACGTAGACTCATAAAAAAGTGAACCCTCTCCATCATATTCAACAAACTTGACAAAACAACAAACTAGCTCAAATGTGCTGATTTGGTGAAAAATCCTCCCTTAATATGACAATAAACACACTGACATATACCCAGTTTCCGACATGTCCAGTTACCTGTGTGTGCAGTGAAGAGGTGGTGGCATTAAGCAGCTCAGTGAAGGCTCGGTTGTGCTGCAGCCTGACTGTGCTGAACTCATCACTTATGGCAAGAGGTGAGAGGAGCTTCATGGCTGCTAAACGCTGGCCAATGACTGTCAGAGAGACAACATGAACTGTGACTGTTTCAAACAGCTTAGAAAATTCATGTTGATTTTCACTATTAATACTTCAGGAAATCCAAGAACAAACTAACAACTAAACAACTAAATCTTGATTATCAGTCATTTAGGAAATGAAATGAACAAAATGTAAAAAGGTACACATACGAGGACAATAAAGGCCTTATATTTCCATTTCTGGATTTATTCTATACTAAAGTGAAATACACATCCCATACAAACCTTTAAATAGCATATGTGAACGTGTTGGATTCTTCTCGTAGACAAAGCACAGGTGCTCCAGCAGCGAACCCAAGAGAAGTTGGTTGGGGATCGCAGAGGCAAACTCTTGGATGGACGGGTAATGTCTGTCTGCCAGTAACAGCTCATTGTTATTTTCTGTGTCCGATGCTGAGAATATTGAGAAAAGAAAGGAGGAAGGAAGCAGTTGTGAAATATTATTTTAGAAATGATTCTTTGGTCAGTTTCGTTAGAGCAGAATCACATGCAACGAGGCGTCCTCTCAAAACAGGTTGTGGCACAAAATAATGAAATAAAAAACAAATCTATAATATATAGCAACAACAATTTGTCTATACAAAATGACATCTGTCTTACCTTCTTCAATAACTTTTGCAATCATTTCAATTATGCCTTTTTCTCTTAGGTCCATTTTTCAGTATAAAACCCTTCCAGTGCAATATCAGACGACTGAGAGCTGTAATAATAAATAATTTTCACTTTCCATACACAAAATGAACTCATCTTGATTCTACATGAGGGGGTGTGCTCAGCAGTAACCCTTATCTGCCTGGGCCAGCGGACACCAGCCTCCTCCGCCTACCATTTTCTGTAAACACTCGACCCGGAGCCAACCCTTGGTCACGGTGCCAAGGCACATTTTCTTGTCTGTCATCACACTGCATCATAATGTGTGGTGCAACAAGCGTTTGACTTCACATCATATTCTGACTATGCTAAAAGACCCATGCCAGATCAACCGTCAATGGAAAGATTGTATCGGATTACTGCAAACAGACCGCAAGCCTAAGAGTTTGTATGTAAAGATCAAAGAACGTTTAAGGACAAAAGTGCATAAAGACATTAAAGGGTACTGGAGGGAACCAAAGCAGGAGTGTACATGCTTTTTTCACGGAGGACGACATACTTAAAAACACATGAAAGGCTGGTTCACTCGGGTCGAATAAATGTGCTCAAATAAAACAAAAACAATCTGCATTTTCATTGAGTGGGTTTTCATTCAGATTTCAGACTGTCTCATCAACATTTTTGAATTTCTATGAATATACAAATCTAAATAAAAACAACTATTATCATTTGTTGCCTTTTTGCATTGAATTCCAAGTAGGAGTTGAGTTGAGCCACTGGTCTAATATGAACAGGTAATGCGGTAGAACTAAGAAGCACAATACAGTAAGGCACAGGTTTCATACCTACTATCCACCCTTCCATGCCAAGTGTGTATGAGAACTTGATTTGACCATTGTGCATTAATGTAAAAACATGATGGTGAAACAGGGTAGACCTAATAATTATCATGGTCACATTGAGTGGACAAACCGCGTACAGACAGTAAGGAGCGGACCTATCAAACGTTCACGTGATGTAAAGACCATCACAGACTTCTCTAGAATCTGGATAATTAGGAAAGAAACGTCAGTGACGTCGGGAGGGGGGGACCCCAGATAGTCGCATTATGCAACGTCATCACTAAGAGCCACGGATTATTCGTTACATTATAGGAAACAATACATTGAGAATAAGTAATGTGACACATGACATTCTTACAATGATTGTAAAGTAAACTATTCAGAATTTAATACCTAAAATAAAATTGTAACACACCTCACCGCTGAATGAGGGCAGGATACATTAATTTGTCAGTATAGATAGACAGACTGTTACACATAAAACCGCAACACATTTGATTTGTGGTAGCCGGCAGGAGTGGTGGTAGAATGTGCTAACAAGGCAGATGAAAGTCGTTACACACTACTTATAGATGCGGAGCGAAGCCCCCCGTAGCATTTTAAGCTTGACAAAGTCTTCTCCTGGTGTACACATAAACACCATCGAGCCGATTAAACTGGATATCACATTGACAACTTAATGGTAGAAGTAGAAAAGTTGCTTACTGTCAAATTGCACTTCTTCCTCTTCGTCCTCTTCTCTTGCCCACCGTTGCATGCTAAAATTAGCTTTAGCTTCGCGTCTGCGAGTGGGTTTCAGCTGGTATCTGGCCAAACAGGTGCTTCTGCTGCCGTCTCCAAAGCAATCTTCAGAGCTAAAACGACCACCAGTGGCCGTGGAAGTGATCATGTCTGAACATTAATAAAAACGACTGGACCGTAGTGAAATCGTGGTTTAAAAAAAAAACACCCACTGGATAGAAGCTAACCCATACCTGTCGGATTTAAACACACCGATCATTAGCTTCTGAAACATTTTCTAAACATGGGTTTCTGAAAGGAAGAACTAAATCCTAGTGCCACTCGAGGGTAACGCCACCATGCTACCCACCATGTTGCAACATGTCCGGGACCGTCTAAAAATTAACTCGAGTGTCTAGCAATAGAGTTCACCGAACGCTCTAATGTCACACGAGGACAGAAAATAAAGATAAAAACAATAAGATAATCATTACAGGGAATAGAAATATACAGGTTAACAGAGGAGGATTTGAAGCGACATAAATTCTTCGTTGTATCTGGATGCGATATTTTTACAGACGCACCTTAACATCCTGAAACGGCAAACGGTGCATTCAGGTGCATATTATAATAATATATCTCTTTCCCTGGTGATATCTATTCTTAAACGTTGTGTTACTGATATTTTATGTACATTTGTGTTGTATAATTCCTTACTTCTTACTTAAATGTTGATTTCTTAGATGATACTAGAGTATTTTTTGTTGAAAACATAAATGCGTTAATATGTTTTGTATTGAAAACATATTTCCGACAGTACATGAATGCAACAGTACTTGTGATGCAATTTAACAAAATTTCCGGGCAACAGTTTCGATACAAGATTAATAGTTATTTGGACGTTAGTTCAACGTTTGATTTAATGTTCAATTATTGTGTAATGTTTTTTTATTTTATTTATTTTTTTATTTAAGGGCGTGTAACAGTAAAGGCTGTTTTTACGCCTTACGCACGGTTACGATGACGCTCTGGAACACTTTACGTGCTGCGTAATTTGCCGCCTCTTGTTTGTATTTACAGCATAGTGTCGTGAAGCTGCTCTCCTCGACTACTGTGTAAAAAGGAAGTGTATTTACACTGCATGGACGATAATGGATTAATCAGCGTTTGTAAATGGGTCAGAGGAAGTCACGTATGAACACAATTGAATGAAGGCTTCCATGTTCTCAAGATGTCGGACACTTGGTGAGTTAGCCAGTATAGTTTTCATTCAGCTTTTCTCTAGGTGTATGTTTTTTACTCTCTGAGCAAATAGTAACTGTCATATTAAAGGCCTATTTGCTCATACTCATTCCATAAACTATAGTCTAATTTAGCCAGTTATAAAGGTACAGTTGTGTAGGATTTAGTGTTATCTAGTGGTGAAGTTGTGTGCAACATGTCAGCCACTGCAGAGTAAAATGCTACCAAAGTATATTTTAAAGGGCTCCAGAGTAATAATAATAATTCATACAATTCGGTGATTATACACATAAAGACACCAGTATAATTATCATGTATACTTTTGTGTGTGGAAGAAATGTAAATAGGTTCACTCAGACCTCACACACTGGACCTTTTAATTCGGCAGCTGTGATATTCAAAGACAACGTTGTTATTCTCTCAACAGCCAAGAACCTGCAGGAGCCATCAAGGCCATTGACAAGCACTCGGTGCATCAGATCTGCTCGGGACAGGTGGTGCTGACTTTGGCCACCGCTGTTAAAGAACTGGTGGAAAATAGCATCGATGCAGGAGCCACCAACATTGGTAAGCACCCCATGCACTGTGCAGACCTCAGTGTCCTCTTTAAAGAACAGCTGGGACAGAGACTGTGTTTTCTGCTAGTTACACACATTCCACTAGAGATTTAGCCAGACCTTTGAGGTTCGGCAAAGAGAACGAATTGCTGTTGCAGGGTTTCATTCGTGTGTCTAACTGCTGCATGTTCCAGATGTAAAGTTAAAAGAGTGTGGAGCTGAGCAAGTTGAAGTGTCAGACAACGGCAAGGGTGTCGAGGAGGACAACTTTGAAGGACTGAGTAAGTGTGCGCAAGTCCATTATCTGGTCCTGTTGGTGATGTTAAAGCTCCTCCTTCCGACCCCGTCTCCGCAGCACTGAAGCATCACACGTCAAAACTCCGGGATTTCTCCGATCTCATCCACGTGGAGACGTTTGGCTTCAGAGGTGAAGCCCTCAGCTCTCTGTGTGCTCTGAGGTAAAACTCCTCAACAGACAGCACTCATTCTGCACACGGTACATTTAGAAATACCAACCTCTTCATTAGTCTCCAACCTCTTGTCCCAGTGACCTGAGTGTGGTGACGTGCCACGAGTCCAGCCAGGTGGGGACCAAGCTGGTGTTTGACCACAAAGGGCACATCGTGCAGCGGTGTCCTCATCCCCGTCAGCAGGGCACCACTGTCAGTCTGCAGCAGCTCTTCTACACGCTGCCCGTACGACACAAAGAGTTCCAGCGAAATATAAAGAAGGTACGCCGTTAAAGGAGGGAGATACACACACACAGAGTAAACAGTGGTGGGCAAATGAACACAAAACCCTCACATTTCTCTGCTATTTGGATCGTGTAATTTTGAAATAGGACCATATCAATTTAGACGATGTCTTTTGTATGCACTCCTAAACATGACTTTGCTTTGTATTTTCAGGAGTACATCAAAATGATCCATGTGCTGCAGTCGTACTGTATCATCTCCACAGGAGTGCGCATTACCTGCTCCAACCAAAACGAGAAGGGGAAACGCAGCACGGTGCTCGGCACGAGTGGTAGTGAGAGTATGAGAGACAACATAGGAGCCTTATTTGGACCAAAACAGGTTGGAACCTCCTCATTTGTCTTGATGCAAAAATGTATTACCTAGTTTTTCTAAATTGTTGTTGATACATGGGTGAAACTGATTTGCTTGTCAATAAAGACACAGCTGTGGAGGGACTGCTCATTAATACAATTCATACATTTAAATGATTATACACAAATACAAATTTTACTCTCTGGACCTTTAATGTATTTGAAGACTTTCTCTTATATGCTATAGAGCAACTGAGTCTCTCAAACACAAGCATTTATCGGATATATTCATTTGTTTTATCGTAACTGCAGCTGCAGAGTCTTCTACCATTTCAACAACTGTCACCTTCAGAAAATATAATTGAAGAATACGGACTGACGGATGCAGACATCCCCAAACAGCTTTTCACGTGAGTGCTGGTTTAACATAAAACTCTGGCATCTCTGCGCTCTCTGCACAGACTCTTTCAAAATGAAACACTCTTTCCAGCATCACAGGGTTTGTGTCACGAGGAGAACATGGCGTGGGGAGAAGTGCAACCGACAGACAGTTCTTTTTCATCAACAACCGCCCGTGTGATCCCGTAAAGGTAGATCTTCTGTGAAGGGATCATTGGGAAATGTAGTAAATATGATTTCAGCCTGACCTGTGGATATTGCTCAACCCGCAGGTGATCAAAGTTGTGAATGAAGTGTACCACATGTACAACAGACATCAGTATCCGTTTGTGGCTTTGAACATAGCCGTCGCTTCAGGTAATAACTTTGAACCTGATCAGAATGATTTCTTAAAACCACAAATAGCTAGTGCTTTTTATTTTGTTCTTCAGAGTGCGTGGACGTGAACGTGACCCCGGACAAACGGCAGATTTTCCTTCAGGAGGAGAAGCTGCTGCAGGCAATTCTGAAGACCTCTCTCATCAGCATGTACGAGGCCGGAGTCAATAAGATCAGCCTGAATTGTACACCCATGCCCAGAACCAGTAAGACCATGTCAACAGTTATTTGTATCTATGTGATATCTGGGAACGATTTTTCAGCCATAATTTAGTCTAGAGTTTCTGTCCTGACAATTTGTCCGTTGATATCCTTAGATGCAACACCTGATCTACGCCATGTCGCCCCGTCTTCGGGACCACAACCTGAAGAATCCACAGAACCAGAGATACAGAGCCCTAAGTTATCTGTAAACCTGTCCAGTCTAAAAGCTGCTTTCTCAAATCACAATAGCTCCACTTCTGCCAACAAGTCCAATCCATCCAAAGCAGCCGTGGGCAGGCCAGCGCAGAAAAATCTGCAGTCGTTTTTTAACTGTCCGGTTAAACCTCCTGTTTTCGGCAAAAGTGTTACATCTCCGGTGAAACCTGATCCCTCTCAATGCTCCCCTATGGGAAAGTCAGCACTGGATGGGTTCAGATTCAGAGGGACGTCATGCAGCGATGCAGACCTCAACAAAGGCAGTGCCGCGTCCAATCTGGTTTCCACTGCAACAGCTCCAGAGAGCATGTGCTCCGACTCGGAGCACAGTCCTCCTGAACCAGTGATGGATACATGTACGGTAAAAGATGAAGAAATGGAAGAAACACCAGAGGACTGTGCGACTGTTCCTGAAGATCTGGATTCACAGACTGAGTTGAGCACTGCTAAAGATGACGTGAGCCCAGATGCCAAGAGAGCCAGGAAAGAAGAGGGTCCACTAGATGAACCTAGCTCAAACAGATCTAGGAAACCACCGTCTACTACCGTTGATGCTCCGGTGAGCATGCAGAGGAGGACGGTGACTCTGCAGTTCTCCCTGCAGGACCTGGAAGAGAAGATGAAGAGGATACAGCAACGACAGAAGCAAAAGCCTGGAGAGGAGCTTCGCTACAGACGCTTCAGGGCCAAGATCAACCCTGGAGAAAATCAGAGTGCGGAGGATGAGCTGAGGAAGGAGATCAGGTCAGAGTTTACTGCTGCACCGTAACTGAAGTTCAGCTCTGTATAATTGAACCCCAACACCTTGAACTCTCTGTTTTCATCTCCCCCAGCAAAGACATGTTCAAACAGATGGAGATCATCGGTCAGTTCAACCTGGGCTTCATCATCACTAAACTCAACTCGGACGTCTTCATGATCGACCAACACGCCACCGATGAGAAGTACAACTTCGAGATGCTGCAGCAGCACACGGTGCTGCAGGGTCAGAAACTCATTGTGTGAGTAGCCACATTGTTTTGTTTGACCAGGAGTTCAGTCGTAGCTGCCTAGTAACTGATCCGTGGTTGTCTACATGTGTTTGCAGACCTCAGAAACTTCACCTCACTGCCGTCAGTGAGAACATTCTCCTGGAGAACATGGAGATATTCAGAAAGAACGGTTTCGAGTTTCATGTGGATGAGGATGGTACGAGCGTGGTCTTTTTGATACCATTTTTGCCATGGGCTTGACCTGCTTTACCTGACTAACCTGACCCTGACTTCCAAATTTTTTTGTCTGAGTGTAGCTCAAGTGATGGAGAGGGTGAAGCTGGTGTCTCTACCCACCAGTAAGAACTGGACGTTCGGCCCAGGTGACATCGAGGAGCTGATCTTCATGTTGAGCGATAGTCCTGGAGTCATGTGCCGACCGTCCAGAGTCAGACAGATGTTTGCCTCCAGAGCGTGTCGTAAATCTGTGAGTACACACTGATGACAGCCTGTTATGGTGGGTTCAGGCTGAAGTGGGCTGTCTGCTCATCAGTGGTTTGATTCCCATGGCCAAAGTGCAACATTACAGCATTGATCTTTCTCTCTCATGCCTGTGGACAGGTCATGATCGGCACTGCCCTGAGCGTCAGTGAAATGAAGAAGCTGGTAGGTCACATGGGGGAAATCGAGCATCCGTGGAACTGTCCTCACGGGCGACCCACCATGAGACACCTTGCCAACCTGGACATCATCTCACAAGACTGAACACGACTATGTGGGAACAGACCGACGGCAGGGCGAGAGTTTACTCCTGTTCTAAATCACTAATGTTATCCTGAAGTCTATATATATTTTAAATCTGTTAAATTCAGATTGTTGGTGTTGACGGTTTTCTTAATGTGTTCTTATGTATATATTTGTTTCTTTCTTGGGGTAAATACAGAAACTACATTCTAAAAGTAAATCTATTGAGATCCTACATTTTCTCTTTTATGATTTAAATTGTCACTACAGGGCTACCATACTCTTACAAGACCTGGATACAGTGTCCAACTTGAGGTCCCTCTCTTTCACATTAAAAGCTTCTGGCTGATGCATAAAGCACAAAAAGTCTTACTTCTGTGTTTGTACTTTGCAGGCAAAATTGCAGTGCTACCATTTGGCCACACTTCGCCCCTAAGCTTGGCCTATTTCCAGCTTCCACTTCTAAGTACAAATCAGAGCATGATAAACAAATAGCTGACCATCTTATTAGTCTTCTTGTTTTCTTTGGCACATAAAGCAGCTGCAGAAACACAGGCATTTTTAGTGCATCCGTCACAATGTAAAGAAATATAATGTCATAACTGGCAAATATTTACGGGTACAGTATAAAATTTGGTGATATCTAGAGGTGAAGTTGCAATGTTGTATCCATCACCTCAACCTCATCATTCTGAGTATGCAGGAGAAACTATGGTGGACTTCAATTGTCATTAAAACTCAAAAGATGTTTAGTACGTCCACTTGAACTGTAAAAACATGGCGGCCCCCGTAGAGAGGACCTCCTCTTCATATACATTTACAGTAATGGGCTCATTTAAGGCTAATGGGGGGGAAACATTCTGGTGCTTAGTCTGTAACTGTTTTGTGGTAGGTGAAGAAATGACCAAAATATCACACACTGAATCCACAAATTTACTGACTATAACAGAAGTTGCAGTACCACTGTATGTTCCTTTGCTAGCTTGACGCACACACTCTATCTACTTCTTACAACACATCCACAATCGACAGTGTAAAGAATAAGGCATCGAGCGTCTTCAAGCAATCGAGAAACAGACAGTAATGTTCATGACGGGAGACGTTTGGCAGTGTGGTGTTGCCGTAGTTGTGAGTGTCTATGGCTGTTGCCATAGAGATTTCATTTGTTTACTATTCACAGATTCGGACTTTTCAGATAAAAAAAGATGAAACGGTCTTGAAGCACAGCAGGCACCTCCTTTAAATAAATTCAATGTTTACAATTAGAAATCAGTAATTCAATCGAGATTTGAGATCGTATTCTCAATATAGAGCCGCCTGTGACTTATAAATAGGAACCGTCTAAAAAGTGCAAATCTGAAAATAAATGTAAAACATGTATCTACACTAATGTTTTAAGGTCACATGTTCACACTGGTTCAGAAAAAAATATGCTTTGGTCTATTTTGAGGCAATACCTACAGATGATTATAGATTATAGATTATAGATACTAGTCTGCAAACAATAATCCCCCTAAATGAGTCTGATGCTGGGAGTGTGTTTGTGTGACACACATTTGCAGAATGTCTTGGCAATCAAAGTCACTCGGTGAAAGCTTTCATTCAAAGGTATTAGAGAATAGGCAATGAAGCAAGACAAAGATTTATTTGTAGAAATTAATTAAAAATTCTAAAAAATTCCACACCATTCAAAGTCGTTGTTTGAGCTCCACATCATTCCCATTGATTTTCGTCCCAATGCATGGAGCAAGAGCCGAGTTCCTGAATCTTCTTCCTAGTGTCTCACTGCGGTATTGAACTTTGTAGATGGCCCCTTGGTTCTTCTTGTGTACTTCCCTCAGCTCCTCTCTGGCGTGAAATTTTGGCTACAGTTCACTTTTCATCTGATAAAAAAATTAAGGAATTGCTCTTAAAATACAAATCTGTGAACAACTGTAACTTTACAAAAGTAAACAGTATGTGCGATACAGACGCAGGGGAAATGGCAGGTGCTGAAAAAGACGCGGGGGAGATGGCGACAGGTGAAAGAGACGCAGGGGAGATGGCAGCAGGTGAAATACAGGAAAGTACAGACACTGAGGAACAATGTGTGGAAACGGAAGGAGGAGAAAAAGAGATGGAAACAGAAGAAGTAGTAAAAGAGATGGACCCGGATGAAACGAACACTCTGCCTGAGAGTGACGACACCTACGAGCTCCCCTTCACTCTGTGTCACCCTGTCATTCATAGGTAAACATAACATTTTCTGTTGTTTGTTGTTGTTGTTGTGTGACTTGCTTTATGTTGTTGTCAGCTATGAAGGGGTCACACTCGAAGACAAGTATCATGGGGAAGGAGTTGCTTATTTTGAAGGAGGACACACGTACAAGGTACGACAACAAACATCTGGAAAATCAGTTTCCATGTTCAACAATCCAAAGTCTGCCGACTGTACCTTTAGAGTTCACTCTTCATACTGTAAATCTACCTTTTTACATTAGGATTAATATTCAAATCAGAATTCAAAGTCATTGATTACTATTTTGCTGTTGAAGGGCGTGTTTGCCAATGGGCTGATGGAGGGAAGAGGTGTGTTCGCGTGGGCAGGAGGACTGATCTATGAGGTAGGGAGATGGATATGTACGGTAATGGATTAAAAAATATATTATTCCATTAGTATTTTTTTATTCTATGATAAAAGTTACTTTAATTTAGATAAACTGACATAGATAATACTGTCTGTGACAGGTTTTAAAAAATGTCTATGCTATGCTTTGCTATGTAAAATAGTATAATAATATAAATTATATCATATATACATGTATATTTCTAATACCAAAGGGGGAATTTGTGAGTAACAATTCCACGGGTCCGGGTCCAGTTTCACCTCTATACAGAATATAAATGCATTCTGTTGTGGGTCGTGTGACTTTAATTTGCTTCATAGATAAGACTGTGACAGGTTTAAATAATATGCTATGCTAGGCTATAATATAATATAGTGATATAAATTATATCATATATACATGCATATTTCAAATACAACAGGGGGAATTTGTGAGTAACAATTCCACGGGTCCGGGTCCAGTTTCAGCTTCACCTCTATACAGAATATAAATGCATTTTGTTATGGGTCGTGTGACTTTAATTTGCTTCATAGATAAGACTGTGACAGGTTTAAATAATATACTATGCTATGCTAGGCTATAATATAATATAATGATATAAATTATATCATATATACATGTATATTTCAAATACAACAGGGGGACTTTGTGAGTAACAATCCCACGGGTCAGGGCTGCTTCACTTGGCCAGATGGCAGCTTCTATGAGGGACAAATCTACAATGGTGTGCGACATGGGACTGGAACCTACCAATGTGGCCAAAGTGGCATAACATACACGGGACAGTGGGATCAAGGCAAGAGGCATGGAAAGGTACGATCCTTACATTGGTACACATGGTTTTTGTTTGTTTTCTCCGTTGATTTGATTGGACCGTCCTGTTTGTCAGGGCGAGGTGTACTACGACCCGTGTAAGACGTCCTGGTACAAAGGAGACTGGGTGATGAACAGCAAAGAAGGATATGGAGTGAGATGGTATGTATATGTCAAACATGGCCGCCCTGGAGAGTGATTTTTTGCAAATTTTTTTACCTGAACTAAAAAAAAGCAACATGTGTCAGCAGCTACCCCTCGGGCAACACTTACTCCGGTGGGTGGAGGCAGAACCAGAGGGATGGAGAAGGCACCATGAAGTGGGTGGAGCTGGGGCAGGAGTATCATGGGATGTGGCGGGATGGGATCCAGGTATGTGAACCGAACCATACACACCACCTCACACGTGTATCTTGATCCGAATGAACTCGGTGATGTTTTTCCCTTTGACAGCACGGAAAAGGAACTCACACCTGGATCCGGTTGCGCGCGGCTGGATCCCAGTATTCCCAGCGCAATCGCTACACTGGGGATTTCGCGTGCGGGAAAAAGCACGGGCATGGGACGTTCTACTACGCCAGCGGGGCCGTCTATGAAGGAGAGTGGAGAATGGACAAAAAACATGGAAAGGTTTGTCCCAACAACTGGAGTTGGTTGTATTTGTATCCATATACCCCGTCATGACTTTGTATGACTTTTTGTTTTCTAGGCAAAGTTCACTTTTAAGGATGGTCAGGTGTTTGTAGGGGAGTTCGTGGACGATCTGATGGTGTCGCCCGACTTAAAGAGGCACAGGGCCGCTACTCCCCTGTGCGGTAAACAACCAAGAGCACATTCTGAACCCTCAGATTCAATGGTGGGGTTCGGTTTGCGACGGTGTTGATGTTTTCCGTTCCTTTTGGTTCCAGGCAGCGACTCGCCCAGTCTGGAGGCCAACATAACCCTGAACATCGAGCGTCTAAAGGAGAGGATCCCCGAGAGGAAACGCTACACCGAGAGCAAACAGGTCACTTTCTCCCTCACGACCTGAAATCCCCCCCCCCCCCCCCCCCCCCTCCCCCCCCCCCCCCCCCCAAAAAAAACACTCGGTCCGTTTTGCCCCCCGGTTGTCATCACAGTAACCCCTGCTTTCCATGTAGGTGGAGTTCGTGATCCTGAGGAACGACTTGGAGCTGCTGTCCATCTACAACTTCTACTGCAGACTGGGCTGCGGCCCCTCCCCCGACAACACCTTCCTGCTGACGCGCCTGCAGCTCTGGCGCCTGCTCAAAGACTGTCACATCCACCACCATGGCCTCACTCTGACTCAGGTCGACCATCTGATGAGAGGTGGGGGCCGCCCGGTAGTTTCCCACACACACTCTACAGCACCGGGAGCTAATGGTTTATCTGTCTTGTGTTCCCCAGAGGAGTCCTCCCCGAACATCCACTGTCCTTTCATCGCCATACCACAGCGGAGGCTCCTCCGCTGTCTGGTGGTCGTGGCCCATCACATCTACAGTGACAGCTTGATGTAAGGCAACGCATCTCCCGCGTAAACAATCGCGGCATCCGCACCAGTGGTATTGTTCTCCACTTGCTCGCTGGGCCTCAAATCAATGACATTCCCGATGATGTTATTGTCCATTATAATGAATGTGAATCAGAGCCACAGGGTTAGAAAACATACAGGTGCAGCAGGTCTATACCATAAAATAAAATACCGTAAAAATAACAGTGATATTAGATTTGCATATGTTTCTATGACAGACTATAAACATTATCTCTCTGTGGCTTCCTTTTGTGATCCACCAGGTCACAACAGTACCTCCTGGCTTCCTGCTTGTCCAAACTGCTGACCGACGACATCCTCCCCCATGCCACCAACGTAAAAGGTGGCGTCTCTGTCCATTGCAAATATTCAAGTCATTTCATGAGACTTCATAGCGACAGACAGAAGTGCCGTCGTCATGCTCATCAGCTGCTGCCGCTGTCATTCAGGCTTCCTGTTCAGTGAACCGCACATTTCAGCTGCAGCTCAGAGCTACATAGATCGGTGCTGGGACGTTTATCAGGTCTACAACCAGGTCCACGCAGGCGGCAGAAAGGTCCCGACCCTCACCTACAGACACCTACTGTGGATGTTCAAGGTGCAAGCTCACTCATGCATGGACCTCGCCAGGAATATTAGCTGCTGTCTCAGTCATGTCAAGTGTTAAGGATGTATGGGTGAAATTCTGTCCGTTACTATCGGCAGAGATGGAGCATGAAATTATAATAATAATAATAATAAGTATAATATATAGTAAAAACAATGTGTCAACAATTGTTTTGGTTTCCTCAGAATGGGCCATTTTTGGAGGGCGCCATGTTGCCAATAGATATCCCTAAATCCTACTCACTGTACCTTTAACATGCTGAACTCATAAGTCAATGCGGTTCAGATTTCATTACAACATCCAGCAATCTACTTGTTTTTTCCAATTTGACTGTAGAAGCTAAAATGATACAAACTATTCAAACTGTTGAATGGATAAATGGAGGAATATAAATTCCAAATGAATATACACACATCATACATCATTTCCTGTGCCGTCCCCCTGCAGGATCTAAATCTGTTTGGTGATCAGCTGACCACACTGAAGTTGCTGAAGATCATTGCCGCAGAGGGCCATGAGCCCATGAACCTGTCGGCCTGTCTCGAACTGGAGGTGTGTCTCTTTTACGCGACTTCATCGTCCCTCCACTCTTTTCCACCATTTCTCACTCTTCCCCTGCAATAGATTACATTCCTGGAGTTCATGGAGGTTCTCCTGGGCTGTGCTTTGGTCAAGTGCGAGTGTGCATCTGCAAACCAGGAGGACAGCAGCCCCCCATCTACAGCTGAGGCCACGACCATAGATCTGGAGGAGGTGGAGGAGGAGGAGGATGGCAAGAAACAACCACTGACCACAAGAGACCCTCGCAAGCCGGTCAGTCTAATCACAGTGTATTGATAATCTAGTCCCGTCTCACGATTATAGCTGATTATTATATTTACATCTCCTCAAAGGGGAAAAAATCCAGTGATTTGGAATCATCTCCTACTCCCGTTGAGGCGAGTCAGGAAAATTCTCAACATTCTGAGTCAGCAGGTTTGTTTTGGAAACACTGAAGATTCATAACCAATTTTTTTTTAATGTCGGCTGGAAAATAATAAACCTCATTTCAATGAATAGATATAGTGAGCGTAACATGTGAGGTCTCTTCTAGAGAGGAAGGACGCCAGCACCCAGTGGATGGAGGCAGTCGACCAGATTCATTACTTCTTCGACAACATTTTCTTCCCGGCGTTTGACCATCACCAGTTAGTGACAGTTCATGAAAGACAAACTTTGTCCTGAAGGAAGCCCAATTGTAGCAATAGTTAAGGCCCAATAAAGCATGTCTGCTTGTAAAAATTGTTTTTGGTTGAGATTATGTTTTCAATGGCTGGATAATGAACTGTGGTGCCTTGTGCAATGTGAGGCTGCAGCCAATCAAAATTCAGTCCTCAAGTACAGTCGTTCAAGGTCCGTAGTGCAAAAAGTAGGTAAGAAATACCTCCAGTGATTAGGCAGAAATGGAATGGTAAATATTGTATTGGTGTTTTTATAATCACAAAGTTATGAAAGGTTGAAATGATACAAGAATGAGCGGTTTACAATTTCATCAGGAGCAGGTCTTTGTGTTTCTACCTTAGCCCATGAGGGACAAACCATAAAACAAGGAGAACTAAACATATTCTTGTTTTAACTCAAACTTTAATCAAACCATGTCGTACAAAACTATTTTTCCGTTCGTCTCAACATGTTTGTATAGAAATGAGATTTTTTTTGTGTCAAACATGTGGCTTATAAAATAAAAAAAGCTAAAAGAGGTTTGTAAATAGTAATATAAAAAAAGGGATTCTCTGTTACATATTAGAGAGGAGGGGTGAAGACCATAAGGTCACTGGGACAAACAGACTGGCGTATCCTGTCCTGCACGGTCGGGGTGAAAAGAAGCATGTCACACTCTGCTGTCTGACTCTGAATCTGGAAAAGAACACAAACAAAGTTCAATTTAGCAAGTGTTAGACACTGACATTAGACTAAAAGTGAGAACTGTGTTAGTAATTCCACGCAAATACGATCTAAAAACAATATCAGTGAGAAATGTTAACCTGTGGTGACTGAGGTGCAAACACTGAAGGCACTGCTGCAGCTGTGGAAACTGAAAAAGTGAGCAAAAGAAAATAGTTATAAATCAACCTAAGTAAAGACAAATGTCATAATAGTATCAGTTAAAGATACATGGCCACAAAGATTAAGAGGCTCTTTTTAGCCCTTTGTTAAGACATTCTCCTAATTGTCTCCAGCATGGTCATGTTTGTTGTTGTCAAACTGTCCTGCCCTCTAGTGGACATATTGCTAAACATCCATGTTACGACACAGAACTTCCTTTTCAGATGTAAGGGCAACAAAAGGCCTTAAAAGGTGCAGGATGTACAGGCACCTACAGAGGTGCATTTACAATTTGCAGAAAAAACAAACATCATTCTTCTCGCATCTTCAAAGTGCATATAGCGTTCAGATGGTAAAAAGTGAAAAAAAGGAATGAATTAAATTAGAATTAAATGCCCTATCATTTCCATGTCAGAGGACCTGCTCCGATGTAGATGTAAATTGCTCAATCTAAAGTTAAGAACACATACTCCCAATATGAGCAACCCCCACATGTCAGTAAATGTATACTGCAGCCTTAATATTGATATGTGTGGTTTAAGGATAAAACAAAAATAAAACAGGTGTACCCAGACAGTGTGTTTGCATCGTACTTGTGGGCCTCAATCATACCTGGTTCATGCCGAGTCAGCAGATCATTATGTTGACCCCTGGGACTCTCCATCTCAACATCCACTGCCATTGGTGACAGTGTCTCTGTGGCAACCTCCTCCCGTGGTGACAGGCTGCCTCTCTGTGATGGCTGAAGGTAACGCTCAAAGTCCAGGCCAGGAATTCCCTGAAGTTGGGGGGGGGGGGGGGGGGGGTGGATTGCTCAAATGAGAAAAATCTCATCCTCATATGTCTCTCAAAATTAAGATGTTATCCAAACAGTATTTACTTTTTACACAAAGAGGGAATTCTAATAAAGACGTAATACTTGCGTACCTCAACAACAGAGGTGTCAGGTGTGCAGCACACCGAGTCATGGGTCACCATGTGGCTCTGCATCGCAGGAGAGGGGGAGGAGGGGGGCTTCCTGGGACTCACACAGGGTGATATTGTGAAGCTCAGGGCTGATGAGGGCTCAGTGGCCTGGGACACAGCAGGAGGAGACTCACATGGAGACGCAGGGAGGACGTCGTCGACAGCTTCAGCAGGTTCCCCTTGCTCCTCCACTACCGTGATGGAAGGAGGCAAATGAGCGGGTATGACTGTGCTCGCTTCAGGGACAGAGGCAGGTTCATCCCGAGTACAGAAGGTCTCTGTCTGTTCTGTGGGGGTTTCCTCAGGCTGGGCATCATCTGAAAGCTCTACCTTTACAGGTGATGGACACACTGAGACATTTGCAGTATCCAGTCCCTTCTGGGATGTCTGAGGAGTGCCGCGCTTCGGCTTTGGCGTTTGATCGAGGGTAAGACGCAGTGGGGCAGGAGTGAGGACGGACCTCACTGGAGAGGCGACAGGAATCTGCGCCAAAGCGAGGGACCGACGGGTGACTCTTCTCGGTGTGAGGTGGTTGGAGGAGGGAGAGGCCTGAGGCAGCACAGCAGCACTCAGACGACTGGATCTCCTCGCAGATACTAGAGATGAAAACACGAGGGTACATCAGTAAACTATGTTGCAAAAGACAGAAAACAAATAGGCATGCATTTCATTTTCCCCTCACCTGGTGGTCTAGCTGGACTCTCCACCTGAAAGAAACCCCCGTCGAAGACTGTCGTGTCCGTTACTTGGGCCTCTGTCTGTGGTTTTGGCTCGTCACACTTCAGGCCAGGGTCCTCCTCACTTTTACCAGCTTCAATTTCTACTTTCTCTGCCTCGGCTGCCTGCTGTCGGGCCTTCATGGCTGCTTTGGCTGCAGCCAGGCGAGACTTGACTCCTGCTTTGGTTCCTGTTGGCTTGGCAGGTGCAGCTGCAGGTTTCTGATAATGAAACAAGACAGATGTGATGTATTGTATCCATATCACTGTTACTACCCCCCCATACACACACATAAGAACTCTTTGTGTAGGTTACATACAAAGGAAAAAAATAACAAACTGAGTGTGATCTTTTAAATATATTTTTCAAATATTCAAAAGATACTAAGAACAAAATAATGAAATATAATCCCACAGGATCGTCACATATGATCTGAAATTCAATTAAGCATTTAAAAACGTGGGCATAATTCATGTTTGATCCTGTAAGAGCTGCTATGATCAAAGCCCTAGATGTGCATCGGACAATCTGAAGTATGAATTTGCTGTGTCGCCCAGCAGATGGGGCTTGACCATTTCAATATCCTCTTGAATCACCAGCAAGACAAAAGAGCAGTGTTATGTTGTTTTTCACTATCTGAATATTTCCGAACACACAAACATAGAATGCCACGGTGATAATTGATGATTTTAATGTGTTCACCTTCACTACTTTCCTCTGACGAGGTGGCAGCTTGTGCTCCTCCACCCAGCCTCGGCCCTCTGCTTCTCTGAGCGCATCAAACTTCTTGTTGACATCCTCTACCTGTGAAAATACAGTGAATACACTTGTGCTCCACCCTCTCCCTTTATGAATTTTACAACTGAGACAAAAGCCCATTTGGCATTCACCTGGTAATAAACCATGTCCCAGAATCCCTGCAGATCGGTGCAGGTGGTTATCTTTTCCCCTCTGCCCAGATCGCAGTCGTCCACCAGGCCTCCGAACTGCTTGAAGCGTTCCTTCATCAGCAGCCGCGCTTGGCCGATCGCTGTGCGCATGCGGTCTCTCACTAAATAGAGAGGAAGGAGACACGGAGTATAAAGTTCAGGATGATTGGCCCCTCTGTACGGTCCCGAATGAAACTAAGTCAGATTCAGGGCACTCACTCTCTTCTGGGATAGACTCGTCTTCCACTTTACACTCCCACTGGACACACAGAGCCGAGAGGTGGTCTGTCTCACTCGCAATCTCTGATCTGAGTCAATAATAGGATATGCATCAAAAACATAAATTGACTGATTTGAACTTCAAACTTATAAAAACTAAACAACAGATCCCACCTGAAGTAAGGCACATCGTGCTTTGTTTCCATGGGGCTGCCTGTAGTGGGAGGAGCTCCTGAGGGAGATGAACGGGCTGGGGAGTGGCGAGGGGACATGGTGGGAAAGGGTTTGCGTGGTTCAGTCTGAGGCTCCATGTCAAAGGTGGGTACTGGTGGAAGATTGAAGCTGGAGCTAAGAAAAAGAGTCATAACAAACGATATTTAAATGATGGACTCATGCTTTAAACCTCCACAGACTTGTCTGTGGTTGAGCTTCCAGGAAACAACATCAGAGCAAAGCGGCAGACAGACCTCGGTGTGAGGAAGGCGTCAGCTGAACGAGGGGTGAGAGGCTGAAACTTGAACGTTGACAGGCCAACCGGAGCGTTGAAGACAAAACCTTCCGGAGCAAATGAGGAAGTGGAGGGAGCCGTGAAAACATCCTCAGCTAGGACAGAGTCAACAGAGTCCTGGTCCACCACCATGTCTTCCTCCTCAGAAGTGGAGGAATGTGGTTGTACCTCCAGCTCCTTCAGCTCAGACTCCTACACAAAACATAAACAGCTGGTAATAGGATAAAAAAGTGAGTGTAAAAAAATAATAATCATAAATGAAAAACTCACCTTGGGCGGTGGAGGTGGCATACATTCTGCAGATTTCAGAAAAGACAAACAAAAATGAGATATGAATCATAAATGAATTGTTGCTCATGTTCATGAGAGAAAATGCAAAGTTTCATGGCTCTGAAACAACTTGAAATTTTACCTTTGGAGTTCTTGTCTTTGCCAGAAGGGGGTGCCACAGAGTGGACAATGGCTCTACTTCTTGTAGTTCTTGCACCTGATGGTAAAAATAATGTAACATGGTTAGAAATGGGTATTTTTTCTGACCGAATGTCTTTATCACATGAATATCCTCACAACTGACATCATGAGGTAGTTTCCAAAAATGAATTTCTCCAGACATCTCCACATTATGTTAGACTTTAATCAACCAATATGACACAATCTTTCTACAATCAACCAGTTATTTGTTCCCAAAGTATCAATGATGTCATGAGGAACTGGCATAATAATAACGTTAAAGAAAGTTAGCATTACTTGGAGTGGCACCCCTCAAACAGTGGTCGCTCTTTGTGCTTTGATGGTCATACAGCAGATCAGCTTACACTTTCTCGCACTTTCTACCACTTGGTTTGAAATGTAGCCTGGCTTGGTCCGTACCTGCAGCCTTGTCCTTCGGTTTGTCTTTCACCACAGGAACAGCTGTAACAGGAGGCCTGTTGGCTGATCTGGTCGACGGGGCTCGTACGGTAGGCTCCACTACAGTAGGGTGGCATGATACAGAGACACCGGCTGAGTTGCCAACAGAGAAACACAATCGGCGAGAGCCAACGAGATATCTCATCTCAAGGTTAAGTTCTGGGTTAAGACTGTTTTTACTCATTACCTGCACAAACTTTGGTCCTGGTCGAAACTGGTGCAGACTTGATGGGAGCCGTGCGGGTCCTGGTGGATCTTTCCACAATAGGTTGACCTAAAGGAATTCAATCATCAGTTTCATTGGTCGGGGGATAATACAAGGTTTTGCCATTTGTGGGTTCAACTGAAAACAAGTCAGGACTGTTCCAGAGGGATGTATGCATACATGTTCATTCATGTTTACATAACCAAACTGACACATCAATATGAGAAGCTTACATGTGCAGCAGCACTATCTTGTTGTGCAGTGCTCAAGGTTATCTTACAATATTCATTATTAGCTGTCAGAAACACAGACTTGAAATTAATTCACATCACAGCACCATTATTTATATGATAGATAGATAGAATGGTATGAATCCCTGAAGGAAAATGTAGTATATGTAGTGTATTATAAAAAACAAAACAACAATCACACGTGTGGACAATATATAGCTTATTGTTTACCACTTCTTGTTTACCTCTAAAATCCTCCATCAAGCACAGGACTTGTCACATCATTGACATCAGACTGCAAAAGCTTATTTGTATAATTAAAAAAGAAAAACAAAAAAAAGGAAACTGAACTCATTTACATTTTTTCGCTGCAGTATTTATGTCTTGAAGCTTCAGTGCCTGCTGCACCTGCGGCTGTTGTTTCATTGAACGTGTGACTCTGGTGCTCTGTGATAAAGCTGTGTTCACTTTAACCTGCAACACAAGCACATTGATCTCAAAGTGAACCCAAGAACACAGACGTATTCTTACATTATACATCTGAGATCAGGAGACATCATTTTAAAGTCATGCTTACAACACACACGAGGTTGCTGCTCACCTCCTTGCCTCTCTGAGAGGCAGCTGTTCCCGCAGGAGCAATGGTGAGTGTGTTTTTAGGATGATACAATCCAGTCTTAAATACACCTTTGCGTTCCTTCTCTCTCCTCTCCTTCTCCTTCTCCAGAGCCTTACGCTCTTTCCAGCGCTCGAGCTGCTTCAACCTCTCTTCAACTGCTTCATCTGTGAGAGAACGAGAATCAGACAGATGCAGAGAGAGACAGTTACATTGACAGCTAATGCAGTGGGTAACGTATATATGTGTATTTACATACACATAGGTTATAAGGTCAAAGTTCGCACAAGTTCATATCTTAAGCATTACTTTTCGCTGCTTGTGGTTTGCTTCGTGTTGCCTCCTTGATGACCAACATGTTGCCCATTGCAATGGAGGCGTCCAAGGAAGAGACATTCAGCTCTGGGAGCTTGTCCAGTTGCCTGCGCGTGTTGACAGCCAGGTACCTGTTCTCCTTCTGGGACTGAGACCGTCTGCGAGACATTTTGACCCTCAGCATGGACACGCTCGTGTCCCGCTGGCGCAGGTGGGAGAACCGAGACTCCATGCTATCTGTCAGAATGTGGACGGAGGACAGATGGATTACAAAAAATGCACGTGACGTTTACCACAAATAGTGCACAGATGTTGTTGTTCTGTGTTTGACGTTAGCTTGTATGCTAGCGATGCTGGATTATAAAGTACCAAAAAGCTACAGTGTTGACTAATCTTGAATAAAATTACAAAAGATACTCGGTGGGTAAACAGACATAGGAGGCTTTAGAGGGATATAGTACACACAATGGTTTCTAGCTAGCTAACACCAATGGTACAACTACGTAGTTGCGAAAACGTTGTATTTGGGTTTATTAGGCTTTATGGTTTTATAATTTCATAATTTTCAGTTTCTTAAACCACTCGTTATAATAGTTACTTATCTGATATTAAAATACAAGCCCCTGAAATTCGACTGAACCTATTTCGAACGTGATTTTATTGGTTTGACGTTAGCTACTAAAATGAGCAACTCTGGAACCAACACCGTTCATGAAACGAACCCACGAACTGTCCAAAATGTTCCATTAAAAATCGGAAACACAAACTAAACATTGACGATATGTTAATGCATAAAATGTCTTACCTCGTTCTTTGTCTAAAAACAGCACTTAAACTCTTCTGTCGACACGGTAATACGTAAAACCTAAAAAAGAGACGCTCTGCAGCTCGGACTAAACCCAAAAACGCAACAATCATGGCGGGCGAGTTTTTGAAATCCTCTCAAGTCGACCCTGATTGGCTCTGAGTCAGAAGACCAACGACAGCACTGATTGGTTATTTTTCCTCTTTCTTTGGTTAGCGCTGTCTGGCTACAAATGCATCTCCTGCCACCCATCGACCTGGAATTGTATGCATAATTAAAATAAAATCATATTTTACACTAATCTGTAATAATATGTAGGACAATTTGCTATTATCAATATTACAAACAGATATCATGAAATTACATCTCTTATATCTCATTATATAACAGGAATTGTGTTTCCTCTTGTAAAGTTAAACACACACATACACAAGAAAAGACCTAGAGATATAATGATGTGTTCACTGTCCTATAGGTATCTTTTATTAGAATGTTAGTGATGACTGGTTGCATGGATGCTAATTTCTCCACTGAGCATTGTCTGTCAAATTGCAAAAATGTCGTGTCCACCCTTCCCACCAAGTACAGTGATAATGTTCTGTATTTTTTTAATTGAAACCCATTAGTAAACAAGTTGAAAAATACTAAACTCCTTGTTGGAGGTAATGATCACTGATGAAGTTTGTTTTGTCATCACTGAATGTTTGATCCAGGAAACACACAATTAAACTGAAAAGGGACTAAAATTAATTCTTAATTTATTTAAAGTTGTTTACCGAGACAAACATGACAACACCTTATTTAACAAGTGTAGGACCCTGGAGTGAAGTGGTTTCAGTTTTTAAATACTCAAACAAACAGTCACAATGTATTTGTTAAAAAAGAAAGAACGCACAAAACAAATACAAATGTGAATTAGACAAAAATTAACAACATTTAAAATACTACATGTATGTACACAGGACAAAAATGAAAGGAGACAAAGCGCATGTACAGTAAAAATTCCGATTTTTACACATAATTACACAACATTCCATTCCATTTTTTTGTTGACAGAATAAAAAAAAACTTTGTGAGAAAGCTTTTTATTATACATATATCTTTTTAATTTAACAATGCAATCACTGCATTACACTGATGCTGTCATGACACCCTGCACCAGTGTGGTGGAACAGTTTCTCTTTCTCATCAGTCCAAGAAGAATATGTTGTTGAACTGTGTTGCACAAAGCCTCTTAACCTCCTCTGTGGAAGAGAAAAGATGAAAAAAGGTTTTACGGGTGACACAGATATTAAGTATCAGGGTGGATTGTGGTGGTGATGACACAGAATTCACTCTTCACCAGGTGGCAGAGACGTACCGTTGACTTCGATCAGGTTGGCGTTCTTCTGGTTCAGGATCACGTACAGTTCTCTCTGGTCCGACTTCTTGCCGACGACCCAGTAGTCCGTCATGGCTTTGACGATAATTTCCTCATCCTCATCCACCCTGGGAGTGAGAGCGGGTCATCACATGGAGGAAAAACAAACAAATACCACACTGCTATTGTGCAATTACACCAACCAGCACAGTGTCATTCTACAGACATTTTCACTGGATTCATTAAAAGTCATTGTGGCTTTTACGTAATGTGACAACTGGTTAAAATATGGAAAAAAGTATCAAAAGGTCGACTTGAAAAAACCATGTGCATAAAACCAAAATTATTTTTGTAAATTCACTATGAAGTTTGACCTCTGACCACCCAAGGCTAATAACTTAATCCATGAGTGGGGACATCTGTGTCACATACATCATGAAATTATTCTCTCTAAACATCCTGTTCACTGGGGAAATACGTTTTGTTAGGACACAGGGATCTTGCATTTCGACCACTAAATTTAATAGGTTCATTTTTGAATACAAGTGAATATCAAATTTGGAGTAATTTCCCCAAGCAGTTTTTCTTAATTAATTAACTTTATTTCTGACTGCATAAAAATACTGGTGCAGATAATTGGCAACGTGCAGATTATTAGCCCTGATAGTCAGATTACTACTCTACACACCGTCTGCACATAAACACAAACCGAGACTGATATTAAGATAAATGTCATGGTTCATTTTACTGATCGACACGAGGATGTTCACATGACTCCAGTCTCATGATCACGTGGAATGACAGAGCCTGGGTGTTTTAAACACCTCACACTGCCACATCCTCCACTGATACTGAAAAGTCTCCTTGACCAAAACCAATCAATTATCTCTACTCTCTTCTGAGTTAGAAAAGAAAACCACGGAGATGATTTGTGACCCACTCATAGAAAAACTGTTCCAACAAACATCTCCAGGCATTTGGTAAAGACGAACACTGCCACACGGTACCTGGCAAAGTCACAGTTGATGTCTCCCAGGATCTTCATGAGGTCGGGGTGGACGGAGGTTAGGCAAACACTGGCCGTCTTCCTCATGTGGATGGTGCTTTTCTCCGCCAGGTTCATGTGGTTGAAGTAGATGAACTTAAACTGAAGCTCCTTCTCTGGCCTGGATGGACCCAATAACAAAGAAGATAATGTTTTAACTAAACAAATGAGGCAGCGCATGAATGATATTGAAAGGTAAGGTGTGTGGAACTAGTAATAACCAGTGGTGAAGTTGCATGTTGCGGCTTGTTTCTACCAAGAGGTGGAGATAGTTCCACCACAGTAAATCTTACAAACGGGAGCCGCTACCAGTGATTAAGTAGCATCTAATAACACAAAGTCTTGGCACTGTGTGGGTAACTGAAGCAGTGTAGCTTCAAAAACAGGCACCCCGGCCTGCTCTCCTTTAACCCAAGCTTTCAGATACACCCTGGCCTGTAATCTAAGACAATTTGATGGGATCCTATTTGATCACTGTTGTGAAGAATCCCCTGAATAAATCATGCCATCCTTAATTTCTCCATTAACACTTGGGTCTGTGTCCTGCCCTGGCCTGGTCAGCGAGAGGCAGATATGAATCAGTCCAGAGGTGGAGCAATGCCAGTGACCCGAGTGATCGGAACCAATGGGCTCACTGACATGCATATCAGATTCTTGCTCCAAATTGAAATGGTGTTGTCCGCATGATTTGTATGTTGGTGTAGTAGAAAGGCTGACACAGGGCTCTTGCAGCTCCAGACAAGTTAAATTCAAGACTTTAACATGCCACTCAAAATATGATTTTACTCCAATTCAATGAATCTACTGGGCTCTGATGAGTGTGGGTGTGCTCGTTTGCGTGTCTGAGTATTTGTTTGGGAAAGGTAGCCATGACCAGCTGCCTGTAATTATTTTCTTTTTGCCATTTTCTCAACTGTCACGGTTCCCTCCATTAACAAATATCTTTGGAGTCTTCTTATGTTCCCTCTTAAATAGGAAGAACAGCAACAACAAACCATGTTCTTTTTGATAATCTTGAAATGAAATCGCGGGTATGTAAAATTCCAAAGACCAGTGTGTCTGTGTGTGTGTGTGAGTGAGTGAGAGAGAGAGCAACAGAGAGTAAAAAGGGGTGAATTGAACTATTCTCAACTAACCCTGATATCCTGCGGTTTATTGTGAACTGTTCACAAATGTCAGACGCCAACAAGGTGAGCTGAGGTCCCACCATCCCATCCAACTGTTCACAGAACTCCCTCGTCAGCTCTACAGACGCTGGAAAGAAATGGAGGAACACAAGGAATTATGTGAGCAGCTCAATCGACAAAAAAATTATTTTTACAATCAAAATAAAAGGAAGGAATTATTCAAAGTTAATATTAAATCTAACATAGAGGTGGATGGAAGCACTTACCACTGATCATAAAACAAGCTGCAGCGCTCATTGCCTGGAAAAGTTCAGTGCAGATCAGTGCAGGTTTTAAACGTAGAGTCAAGGTCACACAGGTTAAAAAATACATTAAGGTGATGATATTCTTCATCATTTTAAAAACTCAGCTGTTTAATCCCCAAAATCCATTTATTGTTTGATGGAGCAGTAGAATAGTTTATCCTACATCTACTATTCATAAACAAATTCCTGTCAGAGATTATGACAATCGTTTAAAAGAAAAAAGAATAACAACATCCTCACTATTTTAATGTATTAGCTCCGGTGTGCATTATGCGTGAATGAGTGGAGTGGAGTGTCACACAATAACAGATCTTTTAGGAATTACCTTATAAACAATCAGATGCAGCTCCTCATAACCATCCTGTGTGCTGACAAAGATTTTGGGGAATCGGAATTTGGCCTCTGGATCTTTGAGGTTGGTGGGTCCCGTCAAAAACCTGGGGAGGAACAGAGGGAATATTCAGCGTCACAATCTTTGACTGTGCATTAAGACGTGAAGCTTAAGAGGCTCTATCACCACCTGATGGCTTCATGCAGAACATGGCCCTGCCTTCTTTCTGTTAGTGAATGGAACATGGACCATAGGGATATATACTGTATAATATATAAGTCTCAAAGATAGGTTTTGTAGTTGTTATCACACTGATACATGTTCAAACGTATTGTTTTTCCCAATTGATAATATAGTTATTTGAAGCTATTTCATGATGCCATCCAAGTGTTGACCTCTACACCAATTCTTACACTCCAGTATCTCATCTAGTCACAGCTGTCAAATTCCACATAAAACCACACAATTCACTGTGACACCTCAGTCACCTTGTGCAGGCACACGGATTAAAAGTTTTGTCTACCTGAGCAAACTTTGTTTTGTTGCATGTGTACACTGAAACTGATGGGAGAGTGGCTTTTCCACAGGCTGCGGTGAAACACTTACTACTCCTCCTGTTTGTCTACAAGGCGTTGGCAAAGGGTGTTTTTCCCATTTGGCAACCAGATACACTTCCTGATGCAAATTTCCATGCACATATCAGGTATCACTGCACTTGATAGCGACTTGAACTCAAAGTGATGAGCACAGTCACAATATGAATGTTATTATAATTCTAACTTGCACAATATGTTGCACCCGGTGGTTAATCTGCTCAGGTGAAGTAAGAGATGAACCAAACACGTTTTAAAAAACACACAGACCAGGATGTCTTTCCGGAGTGAATGAGCCTCAAGCTTTTGGCGAAAAAGGCTGACACCAAATTACAGAGGTAGGTTGCCAGGACTACAGTAAACAACACCACTGTAGTAGTTCCTGTTTCTGCAGAAAAAGGAAAACATCATATCCTACCTGCAGCTGCTAATCTCATTTTCAGAGCAATGGGAAGTATGTGAAGTAGTCTTGAGCAGGACAAATGCAGTGCAGATGCACACGCTTGTGCACTTCGTTTCTGCTCAAATTGGTCGACTTTGTCCTGATACAAATATAGCAGGGAAAACCGGGGATATTCAGAAACTGTCTGCCCAGAACTGAATGCTACAGTCGGTCTGTGTGTAGACTGCAGTGTAGCTTCAACATTGAAGTATGAACAAGTCTTAAAGCTTTGTCCTTACATACCATTTGACCCGGCACTAGTGGTGCCACAGTACAAATTTTCATTTTAAAAATCAAATCCTGTGCAGACGAAGTATGTCTTCAGACTCTTACCTTCCATAATGCAACAAATTCCCAGCAACCTCTGGCCTCAGAGGAGAGTCCCTGCCAGCCAACTAACAGGAGAACAGACAGAAGCAGGTGTGAATTGATGGTGTGAAAATGTGTGGCTTTGCTGTAGAAGAAAAAATGGCTCATTTTCAGGTCAGGAAGTGACAAAATTATTAGTTATTGCAATCAATGTCCCATGCATACAAGATACAGAGCACTGGTAGCATCATTGTTATACATATTGGACATCAAGTGCATTTCAATCAGGTTTTGAAAAATACAAATGGCACATGTGAGGCTGTTAAGATGAATAGTTCTAAAAAAGCTTCCGATGTGGAGCTAGCAGATTGATGCGAGAGCTGCTCTCTTTCATTTTGAATCACCTCTGGCTCAGAGTGTCTGGGGAACAGTGAGGTGGTCAGGTACTTATACAGGATCCGCATGTCGTCTTGTTCCAGTCCACTCCTGCACAAAAAAATTGAAATAAAATAAGCCGCGCCGCCACTCCTTACAACTTTCACCGCACACTGCACAAGATTCAAATCAATAATTGTGTCTCCCCAGGGGGTAATTAAGTGTTCAGCAGTAGTTAAAAATAAGGTGCTACAATGAATACCCCAGAGTAAAGCCAGAGTGCCAACAATGCCACTGCTCAATGTGGATGACAATTACACTGCTCATCTTTATTCCTCTACTGTCAGTTTGAATTAAAAGATAGCACAGCTCATGAGTCAATTCATTAGGCATACCCCCTCTGTGTGTACACCAGGCCGGCACAATGACATTAAAGGCCAGTGATGACAACGAGGGCATAAACTAGCAAGAGGATTACGTTTAAATCCACCTCTGTTGACAAAGCATGTCACGATGTGTTTGCAGATTCAGATGAGGGCCATTAAATCCTGCAGTAGCAGTGGCTTCGAGGGAACAAGCACAATAGATATTATTTTAACAGGCTGTACCAGATGAGCTGGTCATTGTAGAGGAAGGCTGTGTATTTAATCAGGCTAAGGCTCTCCTCCACTCTGTTGACAAATGATTGGATCTTCAGGTAGGTCATCTTATCCAGTGGGAAGAAGCTGATGCCTCCGAAAACATCCAGCAGGTCGCACGACTGCAAGTGGAGAGTCTGCAGATACTGGAAACCCAAGAGTGACCACACACAGGACAAACAACAAAAATGACAAGACACGGGAGACAGAGAGGAGCGAGGGGTCATTCTACCCGACAACAAGTGCTTCCATACAGTGCAAGGAAATAAATGCAAGGGGAAACTGAAAATGATTGACGCCCCCGCAACGTCATTCAACCTCCCACCTCCCAGCTCAACTTGTCAATGATCATCCTTCCAATTTCATCTGGTCGGTTCAACACTAGTTAAAATGTTTTAAGAGAACATATTTTTACCCTGTAGAAGAACTTTTCCAGCTTCTGGGTGAGCTGCTCCACTCCGCCAGCTTCCATTGCTCTGCCAAACGTACCATTGAAGAGCTACAGCACAAGGAGGATAACCACTGTTGGACTCTTAGTGCAATAAAATGTCATGCATTTTGAGGGATTGATGACATCAATGTAGACTATGAAAAACTACACAGTCTACATTGTGGTGAAACTGACCTTGTACATACTGTAGCATTGTCTTACCACTGCCCCATAAACAGTATCCTGCAAAGACAAGAGGGTGAGTAAAATGTTCCTGAATTGAATTCAATAACCTTGGACTCTCCCATTACTCACAAGTATTTCCTCCTCCTGATACTCCACTGTGGGAGGTTTCCCCTCTTTGTTCGGTTTCTCGATCATAGGGTTTCGCACCACCTGAGAAATAAGAGCGCAACAGTGATGATCCACTTCTAGAAAAGCAGTGGTGCATTTCACAATCATTTTCTCAAATGATGTTTCAGTAAATTGAGAATAACGGTGACCTTTAAAAAGCTAATGTTTGTGACTATGAGATGAAATATGTTAAAATAATTAAATAATTAGCATATTCCCAAAACAATCAAACACATAAAAGCTAAATGGGATATACAGATGTCAACAAAGTAATGGGTGAATACTGTTTAACAGCACATATTGACGTTTCAGGTACCATAACTATCCAGAAATTGTCTTCGGGCTCAAAGAAGAACTGACGGTTCTTCTGAGTGTGCAGGGATTTCGCTGGTTTTGTCGGACAGAAGGTTCTGGAGAACAAAAAATGAGCAAGGAGACAGCTAAACAGAACACCTTTCATGCAACTCTCTGAAAAACAGCCATGCACTAAGTGTATCTAAACTCAAAGTGAGTGATAAACAGAAGCACCTAGATGCATCCATTCGATGAAATATCACCAGGGACTAAAGTTCATTTCTCTGTACCTGGTGAACTGCACAATGGCCTCACAGAGGCCCACGTTTCGGATCTTCTCGTTCTTCTCAACATCGCTAGGATGATAGAACAAGATCTTCTTCTCCTCCTGAAGATAAGAATTATTTGATTAGCAGTTGAATCACCCTTAAACATAACTTAGATGCAGATGTAAAAAAAGAAAAGCAATGGCTCAGGTGTAACAACCTGCACATACACACCTCTCCTTCTCGAGGTCCAAATGTAGGGTTATAAATAAAAAAACTAAGCAGACACGGTGTGTACTGTTTCTCTTGCATTCCTGACGCCATTCTGGGGCTGAATCAGACACAAATGAAAGAATCTGGTGAGGATTTAACAGCTGAGAGACCTCCGGATTTCTTCAGGGGTGACACTGAAGTTGGCCACATCGTCATCTTTACCTTATCATCAGCATGAGTGTTACTTGGCGCTGGACACTGTGGATTGCATGCCGTGGACCTGCAGGAAAAAGACAAGGACATCACATACTGAGGGAATGACAAATGTGGAGCCAGTGCACTGTAACCGCTGAGTCACACAGAGAACAGTGGATGTTTACACACTGTCCAAATCTGATGGTAATCGGCAGCTGGTACAGACAGATACACTAGATCTGGGAATTCAGAACCAGTAGAGAGCATGTGATGGGGAACACTGAGTCTATGTGGCCGGTTGTGATTTAAGGTTTTCTAAATTGAAAATGTATATTTGGTATCTAAATCAAAGTTATTTCGTAATAAAATTACTCAAACTTATCTCAAAAATACTCATTGTCACAACTTTCACAATAGCAAATAGAAGTAGTGATGCTTTTGAACTAAATATTACACAATCGCCTGTTTCCAGTTAAAGAAGGATCCATCGTTTTTTTCTTCACTTTCATCAAAGGATATTAACAGCAATGCTAAGACAGTGTTTATATCCCCTCCTGTAAACGCATGTGTGTAGTAGACTAGGACATTCTGAGGCTTTCCGGAAGGCACAATATGTAGTTTTAGAGAATTATAGAGGTTAAGTGAAACCCTCCAATGGAACAGCCCCTAACCTTAACCCCACAACCTACAGTACGGTAGCCTTCATTTGTCATTACAACCCCCAGGTTTATCCACTACTGGCTCCAGTAACAACATGGTGGCTTTAGAAAAACGAAAGCCATTCTTACATAAGAGTAATATTACACTATAGATGTTTACAGACAGGACAATGTTACCTTAATAGTAAACACTGAACTAAAAGAAGATGTTACATATGTGGTTTACTTACAAGTACAAGTACTTGGTGTACACTGTTATTACCCAGTCAAACAGCAGCCGAGCTGAAGTGAGTCAGGGAAGCTAGCGGGCTGTTAGCGGCGGAGCAGTGTTTGCAGAGTTCCCGGTGAAGACGGTCCCCGCAGAAGAGCGACGACAGAAGAGCGACTAACACTACGGTAACAGCCTGGCAGCTGACGTTCCGGACCACACGCTTAGGTACTGACGGCCGCAAACGGCGTAAACAAAGAAAATGAGTTCAATGAGCAGAGAAGCCGCATACTTCACATTCTTGACTTCCTGCTTTGTCAGACAGCGTAGTGTCACATGCGCAAGTGTCCGGGTAGCAGCAGTTCGCACCCCAATAGAGGTTCCTAGACTTGACTGGGAAGTTCTTGTCATTTAAAAGTGTGACAAAACAATTACATACGGACATTTTCATGAATTTATATTCACCTAAATGTTTTATTTGCCCATTAAAGTATATTTACATGAGGAGGGGGTCCTCTCTATGGGGGCCGCCGTGTTTTTTCTATAGTAAAAGTGGACATACTGAACATCTTCTGAGTTTTAATGACAACTGAAGTCTACCATAGGTTCTCCTGCATGCTCAGAGGGTTGTTGGTGAGGTGATGGATAAACATTCAACTTCACCACTAGAGGTCGCCAAATCTTACTCACTGCACCTTTAAAGAAACAAATGATGTTTTAATTAAACAGAATATACTTTAAATGTAATTCAATTCAATTTAATTTAGTTTAGTTTAAATGTAATATATAGTACATTTATTTCATAAGTGAAGCTTGTTCAGTCTAAATATATTTTAAACATATTCTAATGTTTAACAAAATAATATTGGCTCACATTTGAATGTATTGGTGGCCACTGGATGTGTGGCCCTGGTGTCCTTGCTCTTGTGCTCAGACTAATCAGAAAAGTGTTAGCAGCTTATTCTGGAGAAGGAATATAGGAGCCAGCAGGAAGAACTATGTTCCATTCTATACAGCTGTTAATTATTTACAATAAACAAGAGTGAATAGATTTGTCAGAGTGAATATGGAATTGAAAATAGGATGAATCTATTATGATACGTTACATTCAAATACAATGTTTGATTGTTTTCATATTTCAATGAGAACCATGAGGTTATTAAAAATCCAAACCAACCCTAAAATTGTTTCCACTGCAAATCATCTCTTATTTTATTCAGTTTTTAAAAAAACATTCAAATGCAAAGCATGCATTCAAAGAGTGAATACATGGAATGTTTCTAACTATGTACCATTGGAAGGATGAGATGAAGTTGCCGTATATTCTATTCATACAAAGGAAGAAGGGTAAGGAGGGAAATTGTAATGGGGGAGGTTGTTGTTGAGAGACAGGGAGGGTTAGGATCGTGGACGGGGGTCCGCCCGATTGACAGCCCATTACTCCTCTGTGTCCTTTTCCAAATTGTCTTGGACAATCGCTGCATCCTTTTGAGGAACAGTAGCCTCTGTCGTCTCCACTGTGCTAAGGGAGTCCGCTTGGTGTGCCGCCCACTTCTCCTCTGCACCTCCAGGCTGGTTCTCCAGCTCCTCTATGTCCTTCTCTGGTTCCAGAACAGCGACTTCGCTCGTCCCCTCGGCCTCACCCTGGCGGACCGTCCTCTGGATCGCTCTGAGTTTGGTCATGAGCTGCAAGTTCTGGTGTCCGAGTGCTACTCTCTCATTAGTGAGTTTGGTGATCTCCGCATCCTTCTCACAAATCATCTGCTTCATCTTCTCATCAAAGGCGAGCTCCATGGCCTTGAATCACTCTTTCATCACCCTTTGGTTGTTGTCCTGGTGGACTCTGAGATGAGCGCTCAGTTTGTGGATGTGCTCGTCGCTGTCCTTCAACTGCACTTTCAAATCACTTATGTCGTCCTCCAGGTCCGCCTGCTGCTACAGAGTTGTCAGCCTGCCTCCGGAGGGCCAATTCCAGTTTTGTCTGCATGACGTATATTTGTGCTGTTCCCAAGAAGCCTCCTTGACTTTGAAGGCCGTGTTCAATGAACCACATGTATGACTGAGCTCATTTATTTCAATTTCCATCCACAGAATCTCTTCTTGGATGTACAAGATCATTCTGGCAGAAGATGTTTCGTCATTTGACTCTGGCACCCTGTGTGTAGAGTTGACTCCCCAACTCATCGTGGCTGACCACGGCAACAGCTTTTATGTTGTGGAAAAGAAGGTGATCTTTCTTGAGCTGTTATTCTCTCTGTTGCAAAGTGCAATGAAAAATGTCTTGTACAATGCCCAATATCAAAGACATGAAAGGCAAAGCTATCAAAGACATCAAAGGAAAACTTATCAAAGGCATCAACAGCATCAAAGGCAAAGTCATCAACATCAAAGACACTATGTATTGTCCAAAAGTCCCCATCAGACATCAAAGGAACAACAGTAGGGTTTCACACACATTGAGCTGTTATATACTGATTACAAAGATAGACATCAAGCATTGCAGTATGCATGCACATGTTTATTTTCTCATTTGCTGTCAATGGTGGGATGTGCACAGACAGGAAGACATGAACCAACATGATGGAAAAATAAATGTATAGGTTCTGTCTTAAAATGGTCATGTTGAAACAATTATATATTTCAATAGAAAAAGAATAAAGACAAAATCCCTGTAAATGGATGTTGGGATGATACAGCTGCAGAAGCGGGGAGTTGACTGAAGACTCAAGATCTCTTTGTCCCCAAAAGTCAAGACAGGACCATTTTTTGGAATTCTGGAGAGAAATAAACCATGTTTAGAAAGTCCTAATAGTATCTAAAGACATTTAGCTGAGCTAAGAGTGTCAGAGGGAAACAAATCATTCTTTTTTGATTGTCTAAAGCCCAAAGCCTTCATTTAAGGCAGCTGAGTCTGGATATTTCTTGGAAACTGGATTTTGGCTAAGTAAGCGACATGGGGGGTTATAGTATGAAATTGAGATGCTTTATTCATCCCATGTTGGAAATGTACTCAGACTTTCTCCACAGGTAAACCTGAAGATACAAGAGAGTTCAATATTTTCTGATCCAAGAAACAAGAGTTGTTTGAATACAGATACAGATACATTTGGGTAATCATGAGTGTGTTCAGTGCAATCTCAAATTTTAGACTCACAGGACACCCCATAATTCACTGCATTGGTTTGTGATTAGATTCAAGGGTCCAACTTCAATCAAACGTTTACCACTTCCTCTTTGCGCTGTGAGAATTCTGACAGTCCAATAACTTGAAAATGGCAACAAAGCATTTTCCTGAGTCACTGAGATTCAATCCAACCACTTACATCATTTCTGCTTCCATGGAGGCTTTTCAAAAATACACAGAGAGAAATCAGATACTGACCCTCTGCTCCAATTCTGCCGTCACTGTCATCGTCGGCTGCTGAGATGAAGCTCTTAGTTTCTGCCTCAGTCAGTGTCCGTGCCCCGGGGACGAACCGCTGCAGGAAGAACCTACAGACACACACACACACACACACACACACACACACACACACACACACACACACACACACACACACACACACACACACACACACACACACACACACATACACACACACACACACAATATTTATTCACTGTTGAGTCATCTTTCTCCTGGTACATGCGCAGGTGTATTAAAACCTTCCCACTCTTCAGCGAGGAGGTGTGTGAATTAAGTAACACACACACACACACACACACACAGACACACACACACACACACACAGACACACACACACACACACTTTATAGTGAACTTGCTGCATCATGTACTATAATACAACATTTTCTAATGATCTAATCTCATTGTATTTTAGCCTACACATATGCTACAATGTGTAGGATTTATTGCCATCTAGTGGTGAAATTGCGTGTTGGAGCTGAATAACCTCACTACACCCTTCCTCAGGAAAAATGATGGTGTCTTTTTGGATCCACCATAAATACGAAAATACAAAGGACTCATTCTAATGACTAGTTTGGATAATCTGGTATTGTTGGTATGATTAATGGTATAATTCCGTAACCAACATAATTTGGATTATTCACTAGTTTCTACCCCTGCATAAGCATCACTTTTAGATTCAATGCACAGTCCAGACCTGTGGGGGCTGAATCACTACACACGAAACTTCATGGAGGGGGGGGGGGGTGGTTTACATATGTCAGGGTGGTGTCACACACTTGAGCTCAGACTGCTCGATGTAGCCGCTGTTGTCCTCATCCAGGATCGTGAAAACATCCTTGACCTCCTGCTGCGTCTTGGAGGACAGGCCACATAACTTGAAGAACTTCTTGTAGCAGAATGAGTCCGGAGCTGAAAACATAATGAATACAACATAATGTCATTCACATCTGACCTGCAGGACCAACGTCAGCAGGTTTGGGAGCAAATGTGGATATTAAAGTGTCACATGGCCGACGTCCAGGTGGGAGATTTGTTATTATCAGTTGAGGCCAGAACGCACAGTTCAAGCTTGGAAGGAAGATTACGCCTCAATTGGAGCGACAGCGAAAGCAACACAGAGGAGATCCATTTGTCAACTGCAGATCAGGATTACTGAGCATTTTAGTTAAATTAGGCCCGAATGAAGTTACAGGTTTTGATCCCGTTTCAGTATTATCACCATGCTCAATTCAAATCTGCTCAGAAGATGTGTGTGTGTATGTGTGTGTGTGTGTGTGTGTGAGAGAGAGACACACCTTGACAGTCCTTGACAGCATTTTCAATGGCCTCGGCTGAGAGGATGGAGGTGAGTGACATGTTGGTTCTGCAGGGCACAAGGATGCTTATGTAAATAGTCTCACACAGCTACAAATCCTGTTTTGTGCCCCCCCCCCCCATCTCTCACACACCCTCTCCCCCCATCTCTCTCTCTCTCACACACACACACACACACACACACACACAAATATACGCGTGTACACGCACAACAATTTGCCCGCGCTTTGGGCTATTTGAATTGTGAGTCTCTCTTTTTTTTTATGTCCTATTTGCCTCATGCAAAGGAAAAATAAACAAAATAACAAAAAAGAGAAGGAAGGAATTACTCATTTACATGCATTATATATGAATCCATCCAATTCATATTAATTCTTCACATATTTTTATATTTTGTACAATCATATTTTTGAAAATGCTGTTGCCGCCTCTTCATGTCAGTTTCTTTTGTCTATTTGGAGCTTATACTTCGATTAGGGTTATTAGTTTTCGATTAGTTTTCACTCTGTTCTATAGCAACATTAAACATTTACATTTTTATGTCAAACTGATTATGTTATGACGTTATGATCCGTATTGTTCTCCCGATCAGATTTCCCCTGATGGCCTTTTAATCTCTGAGACTATTTACCTCCCCCAGAGTCCTAATTGGCCTGGTCAGGCTGTGTAAGGTATAATTGGTATTCAGGGACTGTAGAGAAATTTGTGGTGATGGGGAGTTGTAAGGGAGACTTTGATAAGCAGTCAGTCAGAATCAGTCTCTTTATTTGGCCTCATACGGCGACTCAATTGACCAAACAATGTCTGAAAAACTCAATTCAATATAATCTTAGCAAAATAATTGAATGGGAAAACAACTTTGAAAAAATGAGGGTCCTGCTTTGGTCTGAATATTCTGAAAAAAATTGATGATGAGTTCAAATAACATAGCTTTTCATTGTTTATTCTAAAATTCTTAAATATTTTCACATCATAATAAATAACAAATAATAAAAATAAAATAAAAAATCTCTCAAAATGTTTCTGGCCTCTCTGATCATTTTTCCACTGTCCTAACAGCCTGGTGAGTTCAATGAGATGATGTGTGTTCTTGTTAATTGAAAATACATATTTTCATTATTTCAACATAAAAAAACACCCAAGTATTGAAGTATTGATTCATATATTATCTTGTGATTATTATATTTCTTCCTATTATTTCTTAATCTTTTTTCAGTTTTGATCATTTGGATGAGTGACCATAGGTAATTTTTGTTTCATTTTTTGGTATTATTGACATAATGGCGTACAAAAACCCGGCAACTGCTCAATAGAAAATATTTTTTTGTCAGTCAAAATATGAATTAGAATTTCTTTAATCATTAAACCCATAAATAGTCAAAGGGCACGGTCCCATGCCGTGTGGCTGGCTCGGGCCTACACCTCTACGCTCCTGTGGGACTCACCACTGTTGGCTGGGCGTCCTCTCAGTCCAGGTCCAAAGCAGCAGCAGCAGCAGCAGTGATTGTAGCAGCAGCAGCAGCAGCAGCAACAGCAGATAAGGCTTTGTGGTGGCTGCTGACAGTTGGCTCACTCTTATATACCACACACCAGGCAGGATGCGTCGACAGATGCTTGAGTTTCCAACCTGAGCGAGGATCAGGTTCTTCCTCCTCCTCCTCCTCCTCCTCCTCCTCCTCTTCCTCCTTCTCAGGTTCCTCACCTGCTCACCTGTCCTGCTCACCTTCACTCGTTATACCTCCTCAAACACACACATGCATACTGCTCCCTCTGTCCAATACATGCTGTAATAACTGTGGGTTCTAGTCCAATCATCTGTGTTCCTCCCTTTCCCTTCCTCACCCCCTCCACCCCCTGCAGGTCCATGTGATGGGAGCTTATAAAAGTCTCAAATGTAATCAGGCCATCAACCCTCCACCCTGACTCTTTGGTTTTAGTGAGTAATCTCCCAAATTCAGATGACCACAGGAGGTCATAAATCATCTTATGTCTCACCAGGGTTATCGTTGAGGATGGATTTTTAAGCTCTGATATAAGCGAGAGTAATACCTCAAAATAAAAATAAATCTCTGCAACTGTTCTGTATTTACACACAAGCCTGTTTGACAGGTGGCAATGTGGAATCTTTGAGCAAACCACAGACAAGAGGTCACGCAGTCTCACGTCTCCTTTTTTTCACTTACAACAATGTATGGAGAGAAAAGATAGATGGTGAATATAGTAGATTCAAGGAGTACATTTCTAAATCTGAATTAGGCAAAAAACATAGATAAAAAGATGGATGGATGGATGAATAGTTTGATGGATAGATGGAGGTGCGTCTTGACCAGACCTGACCTTCTGTAAGGTGAAGATGGGTGTGGGTGGAGTTATTTGGGGAGAGTTTCACTTGTTTACCATGGCAACTGTCCACTCTTAACTGATTGCGGAGGGAAGTCTCTCCAACCACCTGACACAGCAGCATCTCTGGTGAATCCAGTCAGCACTAATGGCATTGGCAGGGGAGAGAGAGAGAGAGGGAGAGGGAGAGAGAGGGGGAGAGAGAGAAAGGGGGGGGGGAGAGATGTAACGAGAACCAAGGGAATAAATGTCATTATTCTGCAATGACATGTGGTGAAGGTCTGATTGAACACTTTGTCACAGACTAGTCTCATATCTGTTTGTTAGATATAAAACTGAACTTTAAAAACATCTTTCCTGAAGGTCACATGACAACCTTCATGACTGTTCTTCTCTCGAGCTTTGAACTGTAAAACCATCAGACATCGGAAAACCACTGTGAGTGGATGCCAGGTAGCAGATGCCACCTTGTGGCGGTTTCTCTCCCAAGCTGCTGAGAGACTGGAAGGTATGAACAAAAACTGGAATCACATCAGGTTGAAATGCTTGAGTCTAGAATTAGAAATTATGATTTTGCAGTTTATTATTGGAGACATGACATAATGATCAGTGAGAGAGTTACTGGAAATAATGTCACTCAAGATACCGTTTCACCATCAGAGCACATTTAAATTCATTGGATGTCATGTCATCTTCTACTGCTTATCCAGAATTTTGGGTCACGGGGTATTTCTACCAGTATGCATGGGGTTTAAAGGCATTTATTATTTGGATTTATTTATTTTCTCTTCTATTTTATTATTATTTATATTATGATTTTTTCAAATCAGAGCTTAAAAACTCTGCTAATTGTTTGCACTTTTGGTAAACTGAAATATGTTTTTAACACTCTTTGTGACTTGCTTTGCTTGCACAGACCACGGTCAGACTCCTGTTACTGAAAAAGAACCTTTATTGAGGTCTCATCGTCCACCCGTTTCCCAAAAAAGTGCACCAACATGATCTCATAGTTTGCAAAACTCACATAGTAAAACGATGACAGAAGTGAGAGAGAGAGAGAGAGAGAGAGAGAGAGAGAGAGAGAGAGAGAGAAAGAGAACAAAGTAGAGAGGGAAAAGGAGAGAGCGAGAGACAATAGCCAACCTCGCCATACACCTAGTCAGGTAGTACATTCATAGTGCATAGCAGAGGGTGGCCTGACTAGGAGAGAGTGAGAGGCGGAGGGGTGGGGTGGAGCGAGGGAGGGCGGGCGGGCGGGGTGAAAGGTCAGTTGTATAAAAGTGGTGTGGGGAGCAGGGAGAGAGTGTGTGGGAAAACTTGAATTGAGGAGGACCATGCCTTCATGGCTCAAGTTGTTCCTTTAGAGTAGTGAAGTAAGACGTTGGTCAGTTTCATTTCTGCTTGATCATGGCGGTGAACTCTGCAGGGGGGAGACAGAGAGAGAGAGGATTGTTATCTTCCACTCTGCAGTCCAGAGGCCACGGCAGATCAGGTTAACTCTCACCATCAACTCCGATCTTGCCATCACCATCAGAGTCACCGGCCGAGAGGAAGGCCTTGGTCTCAGCGTCGGTCAGAGCTCTGGCGGATTGAGAGAAGTTCTGCAGGAACAGTCTGGGGAGGACAACCGAGAGAGGATTTAAACTTGTGAAAGTGAATCTACGATGAACTGTCGGTTCCAGGGGGGCTCCGGTTTCAGATCTTGTTAAACGTCTTAAATAGAAATCGAAGGCGTTTTTCCGAATTAGCTCCCGAATTCAAGGTACGCTCCTCCCGATAGGCTCGTGTCGCCCAACCACACGAGACACACGAGGAGCGAGCAGGCGTAGAGTTACTCCCTGTTTTGACTGACATCACTGCAAATAGGTAAGACGATTCCCCAGTGCCCGCCCCCTGCCGCCGGCCTCCACCAGCTTGATTAGTAGAGAGGCTGCTTACTTCAGCTCATCCTCCTCAATGAACATGCTCTTGTCCTGGTCAATGATTTCAAAGGCACTCTTGATCTCTGCCGGGGACTTGCCGGCCAGGCCGACCTTGGTGAAGAACACTTTGTGGTCAAAGGATCCCTCGGCTGGGAGGACAGAGACATGTTTGTGTCAGACATTGCGGCCAATCACACCACAGGAGGAATGCATCGTGACAATTCTGCAGCTGAGGCCCGGCTGGGCACTGCTGAGAGCCGATTCACCACTAAAGTGTGGCTGACGCTTACGAGACGACATTAAAGAAATTGTCCAGATAAAAGTATTGATTCTGAAAATGTGTCATCAACCACCCAGGAAAGTGTTATTGCTTAAAAAAAAAAAAAGCATGTATTGATTATTCAAGTCATCAAAATCTGAAGAACTGGGTGTAGCCCTGCAGCTGCTGAAGCCCCGCCCACTTACAGGAAAGGCTCCACCATGTTTACATACAATTGAAATATGGCATCATCTATATTTTGTTTAGTTCATCCTCATGTATTCGAACTCTCTTGTACAATTTTGCATGAATTGTGTAAAAGAATTGTGGCCCCATATGGCATAAACACTTTTCTGCCCAGACATGCCCAGGCTTTAAATGGAGAGAAAGAAAATTCAGTAATTGTCATTTCTGCAGAAACACAGCATCTGGCTTTTCAACCCCCGGATGGAGAAACTCCAAGTCCGTCTCTTGCTAAGTACTTTTTGCACTTGTAGATACCACCCAGTCTTTCCTAACCTATACAGGCGGTCTGTGGGATTTACCTTTGCAAGCATCAAGGGCTGCAGCAATGTCTTTATCAGTCAGGATTCCGGAGAATGACATTTTGAGCTGAGGGAGGAGAGAGAGAGCAGAGGACAGGTCGTCAGTTCAGCTGCAGGAAATCAGACAGGGTGCACTCAACACAAAGCTCTATTGAAAACGTCACAATGCCATGCAATGTATCTCGTGGTTCCTTCCTTTGAGTATTCCAAGGCACAAATGATCAGGAAAAAAAAAAGGTATAGTCCAACTTTTTTTTCCTCCCAAAACCAAGCCCTCCAAGCCAAAAGATCAAATATCCTTTTGGTTCCTTAGTGAGTCCAAAGCCAAACTCTGAGCCTCGGACGGTCAGAATCTGGCCCTCGTCTCCGTTCGTGTCCCGCTTGCATGAAGTTAAAGCCCTCGGTGGCTAAAAAGGGTCTGCGGCTCCTCGCTCAAACTCACCTTCGGGTGATCTCTGAGGCTAGAGAGAGAGGATTCGAATGCTGGAGATGAATCTGCTCACTGCAGTGGACTCCCTCGGCGACTCTCTCCGACTTATATACCTCCAGTGGCTCGAAATATGATGCATAGGCGATGTAACAGACACTGTGTGCAAAGCAGTCAAAGCAGTTGGTCGAAAAATGTGTCCAGTAGACAGAGCGGCTCTATTTATATCTACATAAATGAAGATGCTTAAATGGTAGGCTAAGAGTAGGCCTATGCAAAAGTGCTTGATATTGCATAGGGCTAATAATATTCGCTGCTGATTTGGGGGAAATGTACTCTGCCGCAGGGCTTTGCAGAGCACCACCGGGTGACGGAGGCAAACTTTGACTTTGTGCATAGCTGATGAGAGAGATCAGGGAGGGCTGTATCACGAATTACAGGAGCTTAGTTTATAGAGGTGCAGGTTTGTGCTTTTGGGTTATCGCTCTGACTCTGCTGCCACTGTGTGTGTGTGTGTGTGTGTGTGTGTGTGTGTGTGTGTGTGTGTTATTTAATCTGCCACAGTGCTACCCACTGAGGCTTTGAATTGTGCTTCGAGAGATAACGTCTTGTTTCTTGATAAATAAACGTTGGATAAACAAAGAGTATCTGTGTGTGGATCTGAACTGTGCACTTCTGCAGAAAATGTGCCTTTGCATATTTGGCATGTGTTGAATATCTGAAATAACTGTGCTGTGCATTCCACGATTGTGGACCACATGTGTGACTTTTTGTCTCTCTGGCAGTAGAATTTATCCACAGTTGACATTTCTCTGGCTGCACGGAGTTGATTTCAAAACTGACCGAGTTTGCAAATGGGGAAATAAGTTAAGTAAGTGCAGGCGCTGCCTCTCAACTCTTTGGTCACAGTGAAATCATTTTCATGTGGAGCTGCAGAACACATGTTGCTCACGCTCTTCATGAACATCCACCTGTGTATGTACACAGGATATATATCCTATGAGAACATCGTCTTGTTTTTACATTAATAAATGAAACTCATGTCACCTTGCACTGTTAAAGTTGATGAGATGGATTTTTTTCACACAATCATCGATACATTTTTGCAAAGATAACTGCTATGATACGCCAGAAAAAGAATAGAGACAGTGAATTTTATGACAAAGCCACAATAAGGTGAATGCAGATCTAATACTCAGTTCCATCTGAAATGTAAAGTTAAGATATGATGACATTTTGATCTTATCTTATTTTGTTATGATTGCTTCTGATGCTCACTCAGACCATCTCTCCTTTTGGTGATCACGCCATTTGTGAAGCTATTTCAGGAGACACTGGAAGTTGATACCACGTCTTCATCTCATCACCTCATTGCTGCGCCATTCGGTTGCATAATGACACAAGGTCAAACATTACACTGAACAATTGAATCAGAATTATAATTGGTCCTGGGGTGTTCCCATGCCAGTGTCGTCTATTATGCGCCCACCGGGCAGCAGCACTGAGAGGGTCCCATGATTAATATGGGAAAAAAGCCCACGTTTGCAAAAGTGAAACTTTATCAATTTCATTTGTGCAAAAAATGAACAGATAATTAATTTTTGTTTTGTGGTTTCTCACTTGTTTTATGTGTCTTCATTCCACAAATGGAGAGAAAATATGACATTTAAAAAAACTCTTTGGGTCAATTTCTCTTCACAGTGACATGAAAATGTTTTCCGTCCTTGGCCTTTAACATTTGCTGTGGTCAAATGAGGTCCCTCACCTCGAATGACTCAGCCACAGATACCATTACTATTTCTGCCCTTCTTCAATATCAGGTTTAAATTACAAATATCCCTCAGCAGGGATGAAACCCATTAAGCACGGCTATGAACGTCTGTAACTGGAGAGAGAAAGGGACGCTGCCCCATCATATTCTCAACTTCATAGCTGAAACACCCATTTGAAATAAATCTGCGGCAAATGTAGTTCAGATGTTGGCCTCCATGCGTGGGAATCTGTGGAGTTCGAATGATGCAAAAAAAGTTTTTGGGGCTGTGCAGATTTTTCCTTCGCCTTGAAAACATATCTGTCTGTGAGAATGACCTATACCCCCCCCCCCCCCCCCCCCCCCCCCATCCCTCTCCTCCGGCCAGCAGAGCAGCAGTTGATCATCTGAGAGAACGCTGATAATAAATGTGCATCACGCACAGAAGTCCTGCAAATGTTCCTGCCCCAGAAACCCTATCCCGTCCTGGAAGTACTCAGCCTTCCCGCAGACCGGGGGCCCAGCACTGCTGACTCTCTGCCCATACACCCGCTTCTCCCATTGACCCCATCTCAGACTGCCAGGGCTGGACACAGTCCAACAGTCTGTGCCAGACCGGGGCCAAAACTCTGTCTGTGGCAAGCAGCTCCATCCCATCTGCAAATGCACCAGGCAACATTTCAGGCCTCCCGCACAGTCGCCATGACTCCAAATCGTTTTGTCTGGAGACGATGTCGTTCACTACAAGAGTGTTTTTAACCATTCAAATCGGTCTAATGGCACAAACTGAATTTACATTCACACATTTTTTTCTCCATGACTGTACAACAGCCCACTAAATGCCTCAGTGGGACTCGTTCTCTTCACATTTCATATATATCTTATGTATATACTGTATTGTATGTTATATTATATTTCACACATCATAGACATGACCCTTGCATCCAAAACATGGAGGTTAGTTGGTGCAGGCTGCCATGTTGCACCATAGTGTTTTTACAGTAGCCCAGAGTGGACAAGCTAAACACTATCTGAGTTTGAATGACTCAAACCTATAATAGTTTCCCCTCCATGTTTGAAAGAAAGGGAAGGGTGAAGTGAGGTGTTCAGCTGCAACACACCTTTTCACCACAGGATGTCACCATATGCAACAGAACACACACTTTTTGTGTTTACAGCCTGATGTTTTCCTCAGGCTGTAAACATCCCGTCTATGTTTCTGAAAAAGAGTCAGAATTTGGAACAATGTCTAAAATACATACAGTGTTAAATTCTGAATGACGCACAGTGGGAGCACAGATCCTCCTGACAATGCTAATAAATAATGTTTAATATGCATTTTTTGAATATAATGTATAATCTATGTATGCAAGAACAACAACAACAAACAAATGAATGTCCAGTGGTAAAGATCAAGTTTATTTGTAAACTCTTCTGGCAGGGACGGAGACATAGCAGAGGCATGGTTCAATTAGTGCTTTACATCACCTTATATCACATATACTACAACCTATTTACTATTATGCCTCTAAAACACAGAATGATATATTGTACGACATGTATATTTGTAAAAAAGGTCCATCCTGAGATCATCACCATACATGAGGTGTCTGAAGAAATCTTGTAGATCTTAAGATGACTTGACCAGAGCGGAAAACTCTGCAAAATAATAAATACAAAATAAAAAATAAAAAATATAAATAATGTGTTATGTGCATATATTGAATGTTCATGTTACATCATTGAGGTCTGACATAGGTCTTTATTATACATAATTCTATATTCTCGAATGAGGAATGCTACTGGCATGCTGTAAATGCACTCATCTCATTTGTCTCTTTTTTGATATTATTTAATTCCCCATTGTTTTATAGATCATGACAACATTTGGTATTTTTAAGAAAATCCGAGTAGGGAAACTTTTTTGATATATCACTTAACAACATAGTTGAATGGGCACAAACTTTATTTTTATTCTTCACATTGTTGCCCATGCCTGTGTCTCATCCTTTTCCTACAGACAGAAAACATGATGCAACACCTTCAGTCAAGTACCCGTCAGACCTGCCTACCTTCCCAGCCGATCTTCCCATCGCCATCCGAGTCTCCCTCCAGCAGGAAGGCTCTGGTCTCAGCTGCGGTCAGGGGCCTCGCCCCTTTGGCAAAGTTCTGCAGGAAGAGTCTGACAGAGAGGTGAATGAAAATCCGAAGTCACTTCATGCGTATTCAGAAAGCACTGTGGGCTGTGGGTGTATAGGATTAAAAACAGACAGGTGTATCTTCTTGAATATTTGTATAAAACTCAACTGTAACTCATCCTGTTCGATGAAGCCACTCTTGTCCTGGTCCAGGATCTTAAACACCCTCTCGATTTCTGTCGGACTTTTCTTGGACAAACCCACCGTTTTGAGAAAGGTCTTTGGGTTGAAGGAATCCTTGGCTGAAAGAAACACCACAGATCAAACCGCATCCTGACGAAAGGGGACATTCGTCACTATACGTGAGCGAATAAGTCATTTATAAGACAAGCACCTACTCACCTTTACAAGCGTTAATGGCTGACATTATGTCTGAAGCGGCTAGGAAGTCGGTGATGGCCATGCTGCCGGAGTGTGTGCTGTGGCGGGTGCTGCAGCCTGGTGTGCTACGTGACCACTGACGAGCACAGACAAACGACTGGTGAGGGTGAATGGGCTTCAACCCCCAGTGTCAGAAACCACCAGTGTCCTTCTGTCCGCTGTCACCTGCAGCTGACCACTTCAGTCCATTGTGTGGTAACGGGAGGCTGAAGCCCCAAGTACCTGGCCCACTGCACAGCTGTGTTTTAAAAGGGCATCGCAGAACACAATGTATTTAATTCAACCATGGCCAGGTTGTGTCCATCTGTATATACACACACACACACACACACACACACACACAGCAGCAGCAGCAGCAGCCAGTGAGGTTATATGTGGTGCGGCCATGCTGAACCCGGCTGGGCCGTGCTTCCTTTGTCGCGAGAGTTTCCAGCTACAGTTGCCGTCTGGCTGTGGTCGTCCCTGCCAGTGTTTCCTCAGGCTGTAAACATCCTGTTATTAAAGGCCTCTGTCACTTTCAGGCTGCGCTCCACAGAGCCGTGTCCACTCACACACACATGCTACTTTCGGCATATGCAGACCTTTGTTCTCGTATGAGTGATCACTTGAGAAGATAAACAGGCTGTGCAATAGATACGTGATGAAAAATGCACACACACACACACACACACACGCACACACACAAACACACAACACACACACAGTGACCAGGTGTCTGTTTCTAACAATATTATTGTGAGCTGTTGGAATTATAAATTATATTTGAAATTAATTCCATTTCGATTCACAGATATTCAAACATAAAATGGTTATACGGATTTATATTATATTAGTTTATAATCACCTGGATTTACAAATTGTTATTTTAACTACCCTCCAATGAGCCATTTTGATTCACATCAGGAGCAGGCCCATTCTACACAGACACCCCCCCATGTTGTACCACCATGTCTTATCAGTAGCCTTGAGGGGACAAACTAAACACCTTTTGAATTTCAATGATAACTGAATGCTCCCATAGTTAATCCTACATCACAGGAAGGGCTATTAGTCTACACAGTTCACCATTACATCACTTTGGAAAGGGAAGACTTAACGATAACTGGTAGATGTGCAGTAATTGTGGCTTTGCTTGGCTTCATGTGTTTTGAAGTTTGCAGTAGTTCTTACCCACTTTAGAAGTGGGTGGGTTCTTCATTTTGTGGGACATTAGTGTTTGAATGAACCATGTTCCCTCAACATTTAGAATTTTACGTAAAAACCAAAATTAACTCTGAGCAGCACTCTAACGAATGGGTGCAGTTCACGTGAATGGGTTTACACACTGTTACATGTTGCCAGTATCACAAGTTATGTTATTTCCACAAAACACAACCAGTTATATTTTGTTTGAATTCGTGCTTGTTGTTATATTATAACACCACATAGGATTTTGAACACATTTACATTTTCACATCAACTTATTTTTGCTCTGTTTTGCGTTACCGTGTCTCTGCCGCATCCGTTACATTTCCTGGTTTGGCCAACAACAGTGTTTTAGTGGGAGGAGCCTCTTTAAATTCACAGGTCCAACAGAATGGACCACACCAAGTGCTATATCTTTATGGGGGGGAGGGAGCGGGATAGGGTGTCTATGACTGAAGCTTTATTAGTTGTACATTTGATTTTTCCCCTTTTGCTTCCAAATGGTCTGATCATCCAGACTATATATTTCCCTTTGCCAGGTCAATTAATAAACTAGTATTTTTTATGTGAGTTCTGTGCAGGTGATACAGTCTCACTATGAAGTTAGTTGAACATATTTTATAGAAGAAAATATGACAGTATTAAATATACTGAATAACCTTACTCTGCAAAATAACAAATGTATCATTCAATAAAAGTGCACAGGACTTTTTAAAGTGAATTCTGAGTAAGGATGAAGATATTTTATTGAAGAGCACCCATTTAAATGAAGTGAAAACACCAAATGTGGACATTACAAGTACAAGCATGAGGTTATAGAATATTTGAGACACATTTGAAAACAATGGTGTTCACCTACATTTGCTTCCTGTCTGATAAACACAGGCACCAGTTAAGTTAAAACTACTCTTTTTCCTCTTTCTTTCTTTTTTTTTCTTTTTTGGGGATTTTTGGAAACAAAATTGTTTGACATTGGAAATTCCTGCCGAATCAACAATCATTCTTTCTCCCAGTAGAACTGGATCGACTGGTGAGGAGTCCTCACACTGCCGGTGCTTTCAGCACTTCATGACTCGGGAAACTGACTCTCTCCGCACCTCATTTGACCTCTTTTTTTTTTAACCAAAACACAGTTCATGTTGATTTCATGCTGACTTCATCCTGCTCAGAGTTAAGTTAAAACCAACGTTTTCCACAGGTCTCTGCTCACAGTTTTTAATCGCTCCCAGACGTGCAAGGGTCACACCGGCCCTTCCAGGCAGCACGTGTGAGCTCAAGGCCCGAGCAGAGTGACGTGAGCCCGGCTTCCTCAGGATGGACCACGGCGAGGCCTGCAGCAACCAGAGAGGCAGAGGAACGACGAAAACATCCTCCGCTGCCCCTCATGTACTCCCCCCCCGCCCCCTCTCCACCGCCTCGTTCCTTTCCACACTCGGGCGCTTGTTTTCAGGAAAACCAGGCTTCCTGCGTGATGGAGCGGTGGATGAGAGGAGGAAGAGGGGGGGGGGACACAGGGGAAAGATGGATCGGGACGGGCTGATGGTCTTGTCCATGTAGAGGTGGTGGTGGTTTTCTCTCCAGGTGCGTAGGCGTGGGAAGAGGAAGGATTACTACAGATCAGCAGAGAGAGAGAAAAGTTTTTGTCTCATGTCCTGAGCTTGACGGGGAGGGGCCTGATGCTGCAATGGGGCTGAGCTTTAGAGAAGTGTGTGTTTTGTGGGTGTACGGATGAGCTGCTGGACTTTCTGGACTGGATCTGACCGAGATACAAACCTTTCTTTTGCATTCTTCACTTTGAGTTGGGAAACGGGCCATGGAACCATCAGAGGTATCTATCCATCTATCTATCTATCTATCTATCTATCTATCTATCTATCTATCTATCTATCTATCTATCTATCTATCTATCTGTCTATCTATCTGTCTGTCTATTTATCTATCTGTCTATTTATCCATCTATCTACCCATTTGACCTTGTGTATACGCCTGTGTTTGTATTACTTTTAAAGCGGCAGCATGTAGGATTCAGTGACCTCTGGCGGTGAAGTTGCATGTTGCGGCTGATTACCCCTCACCTCACTCCTCCGAAGCAGCGGTAGCCTTCATCTACTGATAACCACCAACCAGAGGTGTTTCGTTTGTCCTTTTCGGGCGCCTCTAAACACATGGTGGAGCAACATGACAAGCCTTGTCCTCACAGTGTAAATACAAATGGCTCATCGCGGGGTTTTGAAAACGACGGTTCAAACACTCGCAATGTTCTCCAAATCATGCAACGAATCAGCAACTGTGTGTTCAGATTTGAACTGAATCCCACAGAGTGCACCTTTAATCAGAGTGATCAACAACTCCTTTGAGGTGCGGGGGACTAATCACTAAATCATTACTTGTTTACCTTTGATTCAGTCGATACATCTCCATAAATAAAGAAGTCGCTAAAGTGACAGTAAATTGATAGTAGAGTGCCGCGCGGTGTCGGTGGGTGACACTCTTGTGAGGACAGGACATGGCCCCATATGCTCAGTCATTGCAAAACAAATTTATATATACCATACATCTAACGGTGTGACGCTCCCGCCCTGACCTCTGACCTTCCGCGCGTCGATAGAACACACACACATGATACAGCTCGGAGCGGCACGGGTCCGATTACTGGGCCCGGACAAACACTCCTTGATGGCGGACGCTTTAATTCTTCAGACAAACGATAATTGCCCAGTCCCACTTTACGTCCCGCCGCGTGCTGAGCTAAACCTTTAAGTCCCCGAGTAATGTGTGACACATTGGGCCTCTCTGGGCCGACACCCAGGGAGAGGACAGCCACGCCCTGTTCGCCGGTGCATCCCAGGGGGAAGGAGGCTGCTCCTCCTCTCTCTTGCAGGAGGCTCAGTTACTGCTTCTTCTATTTCCATCTGAGCGGTGGTGGTGTGGGCATGCCAGTGACGCGCTCGAATTCAGCAGGGATGCTGGGGTCCAAGTCTCGCTTTAAGCTCCGCCCCCACCCCTCACCCGCACCCCATCTCAAATAAGAGTTTTGTCTCGCTCTTCTGTGTTGGCTGCAGTGTCCGAGTGATTATCTCCGCTCCAATCGAGAGTCATTCATGATTGTTTCTGTGGAACTTTAAAAGGTACAGTCCGTAGGACTGAGAGGCATCTGGTGGTGAAGTTACGGGTTGTAGCCGGAGAACCTGTTAAAAGTGAACATTAAGTCATTGCTGTAGATTTGTGGCATTTACAGTAGCCTATCGTTATACGTTGTAATATCATCACAATGTTAGTTAACCTCAATGAATCCGACATTAGACTGAACTGTAATGTTATTTTTGATGACATAAGAGTTTATCCAGAAGTCATTTATCCAGAAGTCCAGGTCACAGTGTACTTCTACCTGTACACATAGGGTTATTCAGGCCGTCACTTTCGGGGCCAGTGGCACTGCGGCAGGGTGCGAGCGGGATTTGAACCATTGAGCTATGCTTCCAAAGGCAACTGCTCTGGCCCCCTCAGTCACTGTCATCCCTCAACTGAACTGTTCTATAAGAAAGTGATATAATGAGAAGTGATATAGTGATATAGTGATGTTTTTGGTGTGTGAGCTGCTATTATCATTGTCTTGATAGATATTGCGTTGAGATATTAAAGGTGCGGTCTGTAAGATTGAGTGAAGTTGCAGCTGGATGCCCTTCATGCCATCTCTTCCATCCTAACCCGTAGGAGAACCCACATTAGTTAGTGGGTTAGTTATCATTTGAACTCAAGTGGTGTTTGGTGTGTCCATTCTGGGCTACTGAAAATACATGGTGGTGCAACATGGCCGCCCTGTAGAGAGCACATGCTCATGTACATATTAAGGGCTTAGTCCATAGGGTCATGGAAACAAGTCATACACTCGGGTCATTATGCAGAAATGAAAACATTTTGATGGTCGCACTATTTTCTATTGATAGAATCTTACACAATGGACCTTTAACTATTTCCAGAACCAGAGGAGCTCTTTCGGGCTTTGTACTAAGCTAATTCTCATCTCACTGAGAAGTGTTAGTGTTTCATGTGGTATATACAATGATGTGGTAAGTGAGCAAGTATATTCCAGCGTTTACTATACTTCACCAGTTGTCAGATTGTTCCTTTAGCATTAGCTCTTCCAAGCCTCACTGGTTGGCTGTGTGTGTGTGTGTGTGTGTGTGTGTGTGTGTGTGTGTGTGTGCATGTGTGCGTGTGTGTGTGAGCCTGGAGGAAAGCTGATCCTCCTCATCCTGCTGGATTAAAGACGAGATGCTTGTTAAATGCATGGAGATATGGACCATTCCAAGCCCTGAATCTCCTGAGCGCTGTGTTTCTCAGTGTGTTTGCTCCGTAACTACGGGGACAAACCTGACTCATTACATTTTTGACTTAAATCTGGGTGCTGCTCTGTAACTGGATCGGGCCTGGATGAATACCAGCCAGTTTAAGGTGCAAGGGAGGGGATTTGTCCCGAGACGAAGCAGCGGGAGGAGGTTTACGGGTCGGGGAGGCGGTGGAGTCGGGCGGGGGACTCCCTCGGTCATCTCGGGGGGGGGGGGGGTGTCTGAAGGGAGGGTATGGTGGTGTCAGGGGGAGAGAGCCCTGGGCCTGGATTTGTACATATGTTGGATGTATTTCCTTTCCTGTAGAGAGTCTTTGCCAGAGCAAAAGCAAAGCGGTCGAACGTCATCAGCAACATATGTAGCAACAAGGCCGCACCTCCTCTGAGGGAAAAAGAATGTGTGTCACAGAGGCAGTGAATGCAAATGCAGTCAGGAGGACACAGAGTTAAAGGTGCTGTGTGTAAAATGTCATTTTTGTCATTTCTAAAACAATATTACAACACAATTACATTTTGACATTTTCATTAATTTATAATGTTTTAAATGTTTTATTTGATTTCCATTACCCTTAAATGAGCCCATAAATGTATATTTACATGAGGAGGGGGGTCCTCTCTACGGCACAGAGTGGACATACCAAACGTCTTTTGAATTTTAATGATAACTGAAGTCGACCATAGGTTCTCCTGCATGCTCAGAGAGGTGAGGGTAAGGTGATGGATACAAAATTCGACTTCCCCTCTAGATGTCACCAAATCTTACACACTGCACCTTTAAGACATTAATCTTTGAAGAGGAGATTTAAAGATACTAAATGGTATTCGTGTCATTGGGTGCACCGTATGACGGAAAGTTGCAACAGCACCAGACGGCAACATTAAACATTTATCCACCTGGAACCTCGGTAAGATCACTTTGATCCTGAAAAAAGTAAAAAGGACATGATTTCAAATCATATTCACTCTTCAGAGTATCCTCGGTGGTTTTACTTATTGAATTATGATCACTCAATGGTGGCTTTTATTGGAATCTGTGGAACTTGTTTTCCAAAGTTTGCAAAAGTCATAATTTAACATGACTGAGCACTGAAGTCTCTCATCAAGTTCCTTCATAATGAGGTGGTGGGATCTACTCCTGACCAGGGCCTGATTCCCAAATAAAGATGAATACATGAATTTCACTGCCCTATAAACCCATCACATGTCAGATTACCTCCTGAAACAGATCCGCTCTTATCTGATCTCACTTATGTGTATGTGTGTGTGTAAGTGAGAAGTCTGTCAACGAGCGCTCAATCTCAGCGCCTCCATAAACACTTTAAACCAGGCGAGGAGACCCACAGCTGTCCGGTCCCGTGTGCTCAGCAGTGTGTGTGTGTGTGTGTGTTAGTGTGTGTTTGCGCAGATCACAGGTCACAGTCACTCGTCTCAACACTTTACTCCCCTGAGTATCTTGCCTATTGCAAGCAGTCCTGACATTTCAAGTGCATGTCTTCGCACATGTATGTATGTGTGTGTGTGCACGCGCCTGTGTGTATGTATACATGTATGATCGGGTGGCAACTGTGTGTTAACTTTATGTTACCGCTGAAATATCATTTCTGTCGTGCTTAGCTGCTCCCTGAGCTGTGGTTGGATTTCAGGGCATGATGAGGTGAGTGTTTTGCGCTCAACCTTTAAATGGCACGTCCACTGACAGACAGGCACAGGCCTGTCATCGCTGTGATTGATTCATCACATACTGCATCAACACATGTGTGTGTTTGTTAACACGAGTGTTACAAGTGAGAAACAAACAGAAGGCTACTTTATTCATCACAGCTGCAGCTTTCGAAAAGCCTGAACCATGTCACACCCCTCCCAAGTGGCTGAGGCAAACTCACCCACTCTGCTGACACCCAGTGGTAGGAAGCTGCAACGACGTCTGGCAGAGATGATTTTTGAGTTCCTGTGCAAGATTGTGGGTGAAATAGGTCACTATTATATAGTATAATATATAGAATAATTAGAGGATATGGGTATTTTAATGGTATATAATTACCTGCGGCGGGCGTGTCACCATCATGAATGGCCATATCAAAAACCGTTTTGTTTGAATGCTTTTTCCAATATGTTTGGATGGGAGGGTTAAGGTCGGGTGGAGTCGATTGCAACATGCACATTAACCACTAAATGTCATGAAATCCTACATAATGTGTCCTCAGTTCTCAGAATAAGAACATGGACAGCCAACAAAATATCTAAATTAATATTATACACGCCTTGTCATGTCCAGTGCTCTGTTTTAAAAGGCTAAATTGAAGTGGTGGAAATTCGGCAAAATGAAACTACTGGCCGATAGCGCATCCTTTATCAACACGGTTTAGTGTTTATCTTCAATCGAGTTGAAATATTTTACATTTTGTGTAACGTGAAGTGTTGGTGGGTGCAACATTTCACAGATAAGAATACCCCATACAAATGAGCATGGGTATGGTTCTCAAAGATCTGTCGTTGACACACACTCACTTGCGGTTCTCTTAATATGGCCATGCCCTTGGCAGCCGTGGTGCTGGTTCAGGCAGACAGTGTTTCTAGGTCTGGACTGGGGAAGAGCAGGTGTATACTGCTGTCAACAGAGACTCATAAATACTCAGCCGGTGATCTGGGATGCATTACAACTTTCTGTCATCATATTAAACACACTGTCAGCAAACACTTCTAAGAACTTATAATCTCCCACTGGAGAGAAGGCTTCTGAGTGTGTGTGCGTGCGTGTGTGTGTATGTGCGTCACTGTTGTGTTGCTGATCTGTGACAAATTTGAAGTCGGTTTCACATGTGGAGCCCTGGCTTGTTTCATTAGTGACGACCCAAGGTGCAAACCGACTTCCCTGACCTCTTAAACTCCACAGAGGAAGTCGGTTTTATTGCTGCTGTTACTGCTGCGGCTGCTGCTGCTGCTGCACACCTTGAACAAATGTGTACTCATCAGTGACAAATTTGCAGCTCTGCTTGTTGTTATTCTAGTTTCACATTTCAACCCCCCCCCCCCCCCCCCACACACACACACACACACATACACAAATGCACAGCCACACACCTCCTCAGCCCCCCTTCTGTGTCCAAATAAAGGCCGCAGACACAACTGCTACCCGCTTTTCACAAATATTACCTACAATTCTTTGCATGTGGGCTCATCCCCCGCCTGGCACTGAACAGTGACTTTGGAGACCGGAGCTCCATATGCTGGTCTCCAGGCTTTGAACATGATGTATTTGTCATGCTCAGAATAAGCCCAATGAGCTCTAATTACCCCCCTCTCATTGGATTGTTTGGTGTCACTTGCCGTCTGTCGGCTGGATATGATGATTCTGCGCCTGCAAGTGTAAAAGGATAGTCGCACACTTCCAATGGCACGGAGTGCGCACGTTATGACTCAATCCGAGCAGTGAGACAAAGCAGGGCCCCCCCACCCCCGACCAATTAATTAGAAAATACAAGCTGAAGTGTGGCCTCAGCGTTCAGGCTTGTTCTCACCTCCTCCGGCACAACAACAGACACATTCTTGTCGCGGGTTCACCTGCCGTCCACAAGAGGTCGGGTGTCCTGGAGGGCCGCAGGGAGTATCGGAGCCCCGTGTTGAGACAGCGGAGGCCATTTTCAGCACATGAGCAAAGAACCCACGCAGCCACACGACGCTTTGCCCTGCTCATGCAAAAACTTTATCACACAATAAATCACATCTTCCCCTGCCACTTCTCAGTCGCACCGCCAAGTTCTCTGAAACCAGAAACGTGCCGCTCATTTCGATACGCTTGTTGTGGAGGGATCAGATTATGAGACGCTCGGACGAGGACGCACCAGTCACCTCCCCGCACCATCTGTCCATCTCTTTTCTTTCATTCTTGGCACTCTGCGGAAAGAGACATGGACTGAATGGTGACGCCGTCACCCCCTGGAAACAACATCCTGATGCTGCCTGGGTGTGTGAAGCAAAACTCCAGCATCAGTGATTTTGTTGCCAGGGGGACGAACACAAACCAGCAGGAATTTCCATAATGTTACTCGGAAGTGATGACAGCAGCAAAACCGATGAATGAATGAATGAATGTATGTCAGCAGCAGACGTGGACGAGCAGCAGAAGTAGGGAACTGAAATAGCAGCAGATACTCTATACAGTTTATTTATAGAAGTAACCGCACGGAGGAAGCATAATGTTTTCATTTCTATCCATAAATGTTTTTGTAAGTACGTCGGTGGAACTGAGGTTTCTTTGCTTCATTTAAAACTGTTTTGTGACTTGGTCTTTTTCACAGGTCAAGCTGAGGAGATCTGCTGCCAACTCCTTCCACCACCACTGCAGGCACAACACTCGGCAATTCTCTTTGTGACCTTCAGAGGGAGCTAATGTTCATTGTTAGAGCTGAGGAGAAAATGATCACACAAAACAACACAGAAGGACCTCATCAAGCAGTTATACTTGTATTTGATTTCTTATCACACCTGCACCTTTAAGGCCTTTACAGACTCTGTAAGTCTGTAATGAACTTTTCTCATCTGTACTTCTACACATACTGTACTTACTGTACACTCATACTTATCCTTTAATAATACTTTAACTTCCTATACATACACACATTCTTATATTAATGTAATACAAACATTTTTGTACTCATACCTGCACTTAACTTACAGATATTTGGACATATAGTATTTACACTTATATCAAATTTGACTTCATCTGCTCGTATACAAGGCACTAGGTGCTAATACTTAACTTTACTTTAGCTTTACTTTAACTTTAACGTATAACAATACTCATATTTGCACCTCAAACTGAAATTATATGTCTAGTTAAGTGTTTTTTTACTTCCAGTGTACTTTAACTTATAATAACTACCACACTTATACTTGCAGCTCACTGATTATTAAAGGTGCAGTGTGTAAGATTTCTGTCATTACTTCTACTTACTATACTTTGGACTGTCACCAACATGAAACACTTTAGTTTTTGCAATTGTACTACACACACACACACATACACACACACACACATACATATATATTTGGGTTAGTGTTAGTGTGATAACGTGTGATAACTATTCAAGTCAAACCTTATGGACAGTAAATGTATTTTGACATGTCTTCATCACGATTAGCATGATAGTTCAAAGTTCCGTTTGAATACATGATTAAAGTGTATTGTATTATATGTGACAGTCCACTCTGTGTCTCCTCCTCTCCATCAGAGGGACGGCTGTGTTACATTAGTCCAGAAACCATATTGATCTGCGTCTCTCCTTAATGCTGCTGCAGGAACTCCTGCAGCCTCCAGGGACAGAGAGGCTCATATGAGCTCTTTGTCCTTTCTCCATCCTCACATCACTTCACCTTCACCTTCCTGCTGTATACCCCCTTCATTCATCCCGCCTGTCACATTCCCATCCCTGTAGACCCCCCACCCCCCTCACACATCCTCCTCTCTATGTGCATCCTTGTGTGTGCCCCCCCCTCTCTCTCTTTCTCTCTCATCACCCATACGTTCAGCTCCCAATGCCCTCGATGAGCTCTCTGTCCTGCGGTTAGAAGCCAGGGGTTGTGGGTGGGAGTGGGGGGGTGTTGGGGGGGGGGTGCTGAGCGGGGCTCACAGAGTGCAAGGTAGGAGGAGAAATGTGCTTATGTCACGCATGGTGCAGATGCAGAGCGATTGAGTATGTCGCAACACATTCTGCAGCATCATGATGAAGCGAGACTCACTGTGTTCCTCTTCTTGCTTGTGCAGGGACGGGACACTGGAGGGCTGGAGCGACTCTGGTGGTCTCACCGGATGCTTCCGAGTGGCCCGGCAGAAGGAGATGCAACAACAAAGGGACGAGGAAACGGTATCAATTTGATTTTGTTTAGCTGTGACTGACTGGCTGGCTGCCGTGTCCATGTTGTTGTGTGTGATGTGTCGGGTCTGTGGTCCTTAAGTCTGTCCTGCCCTGAGCCCCTCCACCTGTCACACAGAGAGGTGTTAATTTACCTGAGGCAGGGAGGATAACAGGCTTCATGGCCTGCTGCATGCATGTGTTTATATGGGTGTGTGTGTGTGTGTGTGTGCGTGTGTGTGTCCAGTTACATCCTTTACGTCAGTGCTGCTGTGAGTCAGCTCCTCTCTTCCTTTCCTGAGTCACAGTTGCTTGGTTACTGCAGAGCGGTGAAAGTTTCCTATTGCGTCTGTGTCTCCACTGATGGATGAGCCCCGATATTTATTCAAGCTCAGGAGTGAGAGGCCAAATAATGTATGTGTTTGTGTGCTCGCCTGTGTGTGTGCGTGCATGCATGTGTGTGTGCGTCTGTGTGTGTGTTTTCATCCAGTGGACCAAGGCTGACAAATCAGTTTCAGTACATCCTGTTGTTAACGGACTGTGGAGGGCTGTCTGTGCTCTGCAGACGACCTCTGATTATATCAGCTGGATCAGAGTAAAGGACGAAACAGACCTGGAAATGGAATTATATGGAGGAAATGTCTAAATATCACATTAAACCAGAGAGCACGGTACAGTATGTGTGTGTGTGCTTAACTGTGTTAAAATGGTGACAAAGTCCAAAGGTCACAGGGATCGACCAAGTTCCAATGAGCCAGACGTTAAATAGTCCAATTAAAGGTCAAGTATCTCATATGTTTTTTTCGGTGTTCAACATTCGGACAGTGACATGCTAGTATTTCGCACAAGTAGCTCGCTCAATGTCAGAAAGTACAATGTTGTACAAACACCAGGGGAGGAGGGACCAACTTTCAGGGATGAGTTTACAAACACCAAATAAGAAATCTTGCGTACTATACCTTTAGCTAGGTCGCACATTTCGTATTTTCATTTTCCGTTCATTAAATTGGGTAAAGCTTTTCCTGACTAAACATAAAGTGGTGCATGCCACGCACTGATCACATTGGTATATTACATTAGATATGGTCATTGAGATAGCTTGGCTATGTCCTGCTTCCAAAAGGCGGAGCCATAGTCCCTTGACTGCCCCCTGGTGGTATTATTCACACGTTGCATTTTCTAAAGGTTAAGATAAAGGGATTTAAAAAATGTTTTTTTTTTATCGTTTTACGATACAGATGATGAATTGAACACGATTAAAGGTATAGTGTGTAGTCTTTGGCATCATCTAGTGGTGAAGTTGTGTGATGCAGCCGAATACTCTACACCTCAATGGGATTTCCATGATGTAGGAGAACCTGTGGTGTCCCTCTGTTATCTTCAAAACGAATTAGTGGTCTGTTTGTCCATCGTGGGCTACCGTAAAAACGCACAGGTGCAACATGGTGACCTCGTTAGAGAGAATCCACTTTTGATGTAATTTAATTCAGAGATGATGAAAACAGAAATGTGTAAATTCAGTCGAATACACCCATAAAACCATCAGCACATGCTTTTCTGCCAATAGCCATTGAAGCAATTTAACTGAAATCTCACATACTGGACCTTTCAAGGTAACTGACAAATGATCGATTTGTCACCCAGGAATGAAGAGCTCCACTTCTGGATATCTTCAGAACCAATGGAGCTGAAGAAATGTCTCTGTATCCCGGACCAAACAGGAAGTGCAGCCTTCAGCTTGTGGTCCAATGGTGACCACAGAGTGAGCAAATGGCCGTCGTCCTCTCCTCTCTGCCCTCGCCACCTCTGTTTGGAAGAGGAGCCTCTCCGTCACCTGGCAGTCACTTCTGTATCCTCCTCGGAGAGTCTAAAGGAGGTTCCATGGACAAGACTTCTCATTAACATGCAGGACATTTTCACCCTGATCACACGGAATGTGACTTTAACAACCCAGCAGCATGTTTCTCTAATGGATCCTTCAAACAGATTGGTCATTTTCAGTGACGGGGACTCAGCAATGCAGCTCTTGAGTGAAACCCACACCACCGGTCACGACGGTGAAACATTCACAAGGAACTCTAACCGTTGCATCAGTCATAACGACAACAACGTGTCGAGTGATTTAAAAATTCCCCATCCGCCCTCTGATCACAACAATAACTCTGAGGAGGATCAGAGTGAAGTGTTTCCCAGGGTGAACCTGAATATACACGCTCATAAAAGTCTTTTAAAGTCCTGTCAGAACAACAATACTGCAGGAAACTCAGCCGCAAAGGACAGGAAACTGAGGAAGAGTGTGTCCTTCCACAATGACGTCATTGTCTTCCTGTTTGATCAGGTACCTAAATGATGTTGTCATGACAACTGTAGCTTAGTTGAATTCAACTGTAATTTGACACTAATGTCCTGTAAAATATGTACATATTTCTCAAAGATTATTATTATTATTGTTGTTGTTGTTTCAGTAAAGATCTCCCCGGTGTCCTCTTTATACTCGCTGCTGTTCTTTGCAGGAGAGGCCCACGGTGGAGCTGCACCCTGAGCCCCACACATCCCCACCTAGCAGCTCTTCCTGCAGACTGCCAGAAGTCATATCAGATGGAAGTGGTATGATGTGTTCAACACGGTTTATCCCTTTAATAAAAGAAACTCATGAATGAGTCACGGAGGCTCTTTTTAAAAATTTGACTCTAAAACTATTTTATACTGCGTTCATGGTGCAATATTTATTTTTATTTCACTCATTTCATATATTTCCCTCACTCTCTAACAGGTATTTGATTTGAGTAATTACATGACCAGTTATGATTTTATTTAAAAAACAACTGAATTTCAAAACTGCTATGTAAATGTGATGGTATGAAATGTAATATAAGGAATAATTCTAATTTTGACACCTAACACTAAATGCTTCCTCCAACAGGTAGTACATGATCTGAAATATTCCATGTCTAGTTACTAGTTACAGTTTGGCATCATGTTTCATTGGCAATTTGTATCAACTTCATCTATTGTTAAAGTTCTAAATAAAAATATATTATTTTCTGTCTAATATGTTAAAAAAAAAGAAGTAATTTGCTATTACTTGTTAAACCTTTGACTTTATCTCACTATATATCTTTTCTCTTGTCACTGTCACATGTTGTTTTAAAATGGCCTCTTACAAAGTAACAAGATCAGGGTGTGGCACCTTCCTTAACTTTAACTTTTCTATTTGACTTAACTGTTTGGAAATCCTGCTAAAACCATTATGCTGCAGGCTGTTGGCAGTTCAGTTCAGTAACTGTGTGTGTGTGTGTGGGGGGGGGGGGTTTGCCTGCAGGCCTGGAGTGGGAAGATGACTTCTCATCTCTGGAGTGGAGCTCGCACCTCCAGCACCTCAGTCGCCCTCTGCACTCCACCTTCTCCCAGCCAGCACAGAGCTGGACCCGGGCTCCGTCCAGGCCACAGCGCTACCTCCTGTCCCAGACCTGCCTCTTCCTCACCCATATCGCTGAGTCAGACCTCGAGCTGTGAGATAAACCAGCACACACACACACACACACACGCACACACACACACACACACACACACACACTCATCTTCAAGTCCTTAAGTCTATGACACAGCAGCAGACTATCAGCTAAAGGCCATCTCACAGTCACCAGGCTCCAGTGTGACATCCACGCTTGTTTTTCAGCCTTGGTCTCATGGAAAAACGGACTAATCGTCCGCATCCGTGTCCTCTCAGCCCCCGCCCCCCCCACCTCTTTTATGATGAGTCAGGGATTTTAATGGCTTTTCTTTTTCCCCCCTCCTTCATTTTCTCTGCCCCAAATGGATCGAAAGCACCTGCTGCTCATGACATCACAGCGTCGCAGGACTTTATGATGATGCATGCGTCGCCAGCTCCCATGAGAAAAAAAAAAACTTACGTAACATGGCTGGTAGCTCTCCAGCTGCGGACCTCGGGGGGGGGGGGGGGGCTAAGATGCCAGGTTGTGTCCTTGGACCTGAACGATGACACAGGAACTAATGTCAATTCCAGCATTTGCCAAAGTGACGTCTGTGTGTGAAAACCCCCCATTCTACATTTGAATGTCGGATTCTAGAAAGCCCATGTTTATCTTCTTAAGAAGTTGTTTATTTAGTTAGTTTTGCTTAAACAGAGCAGGCTTGTGGGGGCTGTGTTTGCCTGCCTCATTACTGAAGTGTATTCAGCTCAGAAGTTATCAGAAGCCCCGGCTAAATAAACAGTGTGAGCCTTCGGGGCAAATGGAGGCAGAAACTGAACAAACTCAAAGTAAAAGATAATGTTTCCACACAGAGTGAGAGAGAGAGAGAGAGAGAGAGAGAGAGAGAGAGAGAGAGAGAGAGAGAGAGAGAGAGAGAGAGAGAGAGAGAGAGAGAGAGAGAGAGAGAAAGAGAGAGAGAGAGAGAGAAGGAGAGAGGGAGACGGCATCCAGGTTTGGTTGATTAGATACTGTGTACCTGAGGAGCAGAGGAAAGCTGGTAGCACCACACACCACACACCACACACACCACACACACACACACACACACACACACACACACACACACACACACACACACACACACACACACACACACACATACACACAGCGTTCAAGGACACCAAAAGCAAAGTGTTTGTTTTCTACTAGCTGGGAGAAACACACCTGTATGCTGTTATTGTTGGTAAACCTTCGTCATATTTTATCATTGTTGACAAAGTGAAAGTCCAATGACTTGTGACATGTGACTGTATTCACAACATGCTGAACATGAATTGAATGTTAACATAAAATTAGTTTGTATTCCCAACTAAATCTTTCCTTGTCTTTTTAATTTTTTTATTTTAGGCCAAATCACAACTTTATGAACCTCACATGCTATGCTATGCTATGCTAACTTATGCTATGTCAGGCCGAGCAAATCTATGCTAATGTTAATAATTCCATAGTATATGCTTTTCTGCACTGCTATGCTAAGTTTTAAAAAAGCAATGTTATTCTAAGACATCTTATTCCATGTTGTAATATGATATGCAATGATATGTATTGTTGAAATAGGCTATGCTACATTGCGATATGCTACTATGCTATGTTGAGCTGAGCTAGGCTCTGCTATGCAAAAACCTATAGGGTCCTCTCTACTGTACTGACAGAGCAGTAAACAATGACAGGAACGTAGTTTTTATAAAAGACAACTGTTATGACATTCTAAATGTATCAAAGAAATCTACTGTTTGGCATAGGAAGTAATTTAGAACCAGAAACGAACCCAAACAAAGCACATATATAGTCATGGGCACACAGGCTCATACGTACAGCAACACAGCGACCGAAAATTCAACCTGATAATTATTTAAGTCAATGAAACGTTAGTATGTCTCACTGTCACAAACCCTGTCCCTGGACTCCACCATCTCGACAGTTGAGTTTGGGGCCCCGGGTCAAACAGCCTGTATCCTGGCTGTGGATGGTGTGTGTGACGGTGAATATTCAAAATGGTTCATTGTGTTTTTTTTGTTCCTTATCAAACTCAGTCTTACAGTGTGATGCCCCAGCAGTTTAAAATATCAGGACATTATCATTATTATTGTAACACTAATACATCTCATTACAGAGGTGTTCTTTTTTTATTTCCTGTTACAAAGCAAATAAAGTGTGGTAATAGTTTAAATTGAGCCCCTCCCTCACCCCTGCACACTCAGGTGTAGCCTGGAGGACTGTATTCAAATGAGGGAGATAAGCCACAACGGAAATTACGTTTACTGCTAGGACTTAAAGGAGGGGACGAGAAACTGCTGTGTTAGGGGTTTAAACAGACAGATGTTAGTGTGTCTGAGTAAATGATCTGACTTCCTATTCTAACTCTGGGGTGTATTATCTATTACATTTTATGTTATAGATTAAGTTTCTTGTGGTTCGTATGCTAACATCAAGAATAATGACGTAATTGCAAATAGCTGCACCGTACTTTGGCCACTAGGTGTCTCGCCATTAAAAAGTGACATTCCGATGAAATGTATTAGCGACCAAAACGAAACATGACATCTTTAAAAAACAAAAGTAGATTTCACTAGTTCTGAACACTGATGCATTCATCAACCAAAAAAAAGAGACAAACAAACAAATAAATGTCCAGTTGTTTTTAGATATTTTGATGAATACTTGTTCTACACTCTTAAAGGTGCACTGTGTAAGATTTGTTGACATTGAGAGGTGAAGTTGCATTATGTATCCATCACCTCACCCTCACCGTGGCAGAAAGATGTTCAGTACGTCCACTTTTACTGCTGTAAAAACATGGTGGCCCCCGTAGAGAGGACCCACTCCTTGTGTAAATATAAATTAATGGGCTTGTTTTGGAGTAATGGGGGAAAAACACATTTATTTGATTAAAAATCCATGAAAATATCAGTATCGAATTGTTTTTGCAATATTTTTTTACAAGAGACAAAAATGAGCAAAATCTCACACACTGTACCTTTAACTTATATTACTGTAAATACATACAATTTGAACAGGGTGTGTTTTTACAGTGTAGTTCCAATACTTTTTATTTTCGACTGTACTTACTACGTCTGAGGTACAGGTGTTTTCTATGATGCTGCGACAGTGACAGCAGCATGAGGAGGGGGAGGATGAGGAGGCTGCTGGAACATCTGGGGGGGTGGGGGGGGGGGCGTAATGCACCGCCTCCTCTGATTGGCTGAGCAGAGCGACGTGTACATGAGCCAGACACAGGTGGGTTACATGTGGCGCTGCTCTGCTGGGGTGTGCGGCTCGGCCACGCTCTGCTCACTCTGCCCAGCTGTTTGTATGGAGTGTGTGCGCGTGTATGTGTGCGTACATGTGTGTATGTGTGCATGTGTGTGTGGGTGTGTGTGTGAGGTGACGCTCTAAACACGGCAGGAGGAAAGTGAGAGAATTTCACAGGTAAGACTGTTCAACTTTTTTACTGATTAATGCTGGTGCGTTTTTGGAACTTGTGAGCGTCATTGATCTGTGTGAGTAAATTTGACTTCAGCCTGTTCCTCTGACGTCATCGGTTATTATCTGAAACGTTGGAGTGATAGGGAAATCAAGAGTGAACGTGAAAAGTTGCAGACGGGATGATTTAAACCATTTCATTTCTTACATCGCATTCATTATGTAAAAGTGCTGTATAGTTTGAAATGGGGTGATGCTAAACTTTGTAATTGTCAGTATATATAATTATCATGATGAAATATCATCATATTTTACTTAAGTCACGTGATATTCAGTTTATTTCTCTATCTCCATAAATTCTGCGTGGATGTGTAACTAAATCAGGTTTTGTATTAATATTAAGTAACAAGAATTTATTCTATTGTACTTTTTCAGTTTAAGGACTGCAAGTTCACAATAGTTTAAGCTCTTCTTTAAGGTCTTATTATAATGAATGTAAGTAGAAGTAGTTAGTCGGAATTGTAGCACTAGTATCAACAGTTGTTTTCTAAACATGTAGTAATGTAGATCCATACTGTATTACACCTCCTTACAGCAGTGCGATGTAAAAGCATAGACTGATGATAATGAACTTCTACTGAATTAATAATAAAAACAAATTTGAAGATGAGAGCACTAATACAAAATAAAGTGTGACAGTTGTGAAGACAGTGAAAACAAGACATTTAAAAATGTGTTACAGAATGTTTGACATTTGAGTTTGGTTGCTTTTTTGACAAAAGATGATCAATATTTAGTTTGTTTTATCGCCCCTGGAAATCCCCATCCCCTGTGAATCCACAGCTGAGCCCACAGCTCATGTGTGTTAGATACAACAGGATGTGGACATGTAATAAGCTTCGTCGTCGGGCAGTTTATTCAGTCATTCACCGACTCAGACCTGTACCACACCATTTACCGGGTCAGATGAAGTTCAAGAGCAGCAGAGGCCAGCGAGCCTCGACCACCGCTGAATGAGCCGAGGCACTCTCCCTAGTGTTTGTGAGTGTAACCTTGACATGGGCATTATCTCAGGACTGTGGGGACACGAGAGGTGTAGATTAACAGGCCAACATCATGGAGTTTTCACACTGCAACAGCCTGATTAGATACAACAGGATGCAGGGCTGTTTGAGGAGGAGGGAGGGAGGCCTGGGCAGTTGAGAATTAGAGGCTGACCGAGGGAAAGGTCTGTTCAAACACCCTGACTTTCTGTTCTAAACACACGCTGTGGCTTTTTTTCTTGCAGACCTGTCGACGCTGATCAGTCTTAGAGAGTGAGAGAGTGATAGAGACGGAGAGAGAGAACGAGAGAGTGATAGGGAGTGTGAGAGAGGTAAACGAAGCAGCAGGATGAAGTCCAAAGGGAAGGCCGTAAAAGCATCCAGCAGGACCTGGTCGGACCCAGAGCCAGAGCTGGAGCCCGACACCGAGCCAGAACCCGGCTCCAGCGAGCAGGAGGGCTCGGAGGCATCGGTGCGGATCAGCGGCTCCTGGAGAGGCTCACTGAGGAGCGGGGACCGGAACCGCCAGGGTGGAGCCGCCAGAGGCCGGCGTAGGAGGCAGCGCTCCTCCGGCACCAAAGAGCGCAGCGTCCGGCGCCTGGAGAGCAACGAGCGGGAGCGCCAGCGCATGCACAAACTCAACAACGCCTTCCAGGCCCTGCGCGAGGCCATCCCACACGTCAACACTGACAAGAAGCTGTCCAAAATCGAGACGCTGACGCTGGCCAAGAACTACATCAAAGCCCTGACCACCATCATCCTGGACATGTCGGGGGCCTGCTTGCCCGCCGGCGGGGTGCCGCCAGAGGCCAGTGCTGCCCGGCTGCTCCAGCGCTACCAGCAGCACCTGGAGGAAGAAGGGGAGGAGGATCTGGCCAAGTACCTCACCAGCATGCACAGCATCAGCCAGCTCAGCTAACAGAGGCTGCCGGAAGGGATGGAAGGGAGGCATGTGAGGGATGGGATGGCTCCACAGTGACCCGGCGGGTCAGATGTGGGGGGTCTCCTGCAGGAACCAGGAGCTGTTCCATAACATGGACCTCAGAGAGACATGAAGTGAACAGTCCAGATGGCGTCCTTCATGCTAAATGTGGAATGACTCCTCATTGCAGATGCAAAGTCTGCACATGGACCACACGGACTCGTTGGTGTCGGAAAAGGAAGGGCTAACATTTCACCGTTCTGTCTCATTTCATTTCTCAGCTTCTTTGGTTTGAGCCGAGGCGGGAACCTGTTCTCTCTTTTGGGGCTGTCTTGTGATCTTCTAGTGTTTTCTGTTGAGTGTAGCCTGCAGTCACAACCGTCACATCCAGCAGACCAGAGAAAGACAAGCAGAGGCCTATAAATATTGAAATACTGAAACGAAGGTGGAAAAAAAATGTGTGTTTGTTCATTTGCTCACGATGATGCTGACCTGCCGCACATTTACAGAACCCGATGTACTCGTCTTATGGGCGGTGCGGTGGCTGCGAGGCAGAGGTGATGTTTGAAAGTTTGTGTTCTTTGACGTTAATGTGTCTCGAGGCAGGACTTTGTAGCCGAAAGGAGCATGGGAGGAAGAAAATATTTGACAAGTTCAATAAACACATATATTTATTGACATGAGCTGTTATTTTGACCATGCATAACATCTGAGAATTGGACCTCACATTGTTAAGTAAAGTAACACAGGTGTTCTCAGATAATAAAGACGGACTGTACAATATTGACAGGTAGCTGGGTCAACATATAGGCAACGATTCCTTTTGAATGTTTCTCCGTTGAAATCTGTTTCAAATGAATTGCTCTGTACAAACACTATTCTAGCTTTCTATAGTACCATTGCAACACCCACTTACCGCACTGTTTAACACGGACATCTTAGAGATTCTTAACAAAAATATAGAGTTTTCTAACAGCCAGTTTTCTCACTGCCCAGTCATTGCACACTGTGTGAAAGTGGGAACTCCTGAGAAAGAGGAAGGTTCAGTTCAAGTTGACCACAAAGCGATAACATGTTTTCCCTCATTTACAACTGTGAACATTGCACTTATTCGGTTACAGCAACTTAATAGTAATATAATCTTCATATTTTTTAGAAAATAAAATCTTTTTTAAAAACTAGAAAGACTTATGGGCATCATTGCGCCAAGGCTCAACGGTCCCATTTAAAGGAGCATTTAGGCAACTTTCTTGGGTTACAAATCACTTTTACTGCCAATGGAAAACCACAGGGATGTGATGCCTATGTATGTGTCTGCTTTCAAGCCTATTTTCCAGAATGCCAGTCTTTAGCGAACTAGCTAGCTCTAATGCGGTAAGTTGAAGCAAACAAACAAATATGAACCATCACAACAAAGACACCACATAAGCCCCAAATATTAGATTAGATAAGACCTATATCGAGACCATGATATAGATGATGCAGGCTACAGCATCACCGGGTAACATTAGTTCTCACTTCCTTCACAATGGAGCCGAGTCACCAAAGCAATCCTACTCTCCAGCTCGAGAAGGAGCTACGCCTGGGCAACATTAGCAACTTGCTCACTGCAGTTGTGGCTAGCGCATAACCTTCGAGTGTGAGCAGAAATGCATGAGTGAGTGACAGAATGCTGCCGGCAGGTCACGTCACTAACACTGGTACTATTCTTGAAAGATTCCCTAATGCACCTTCCAGTAACTCAATCTAGCTGCAGGCCCTCTTCCTTAGCCCACACCACACCCTTTCATCGCAGTTTATGGGTAATCCTCTAAAGGAGAGACAAACATGTAAACTCTACAAGCCAATCAGTAACCACCATGGGAAAATAAAGCCACTGCAGATCTTGTTACTGCTGCTATATGCAGGTTTGAATTTTTTTTCTCCCAAAAGTGAACACAAAAACGTCCAGTTCCAGTTGTTATGACTAGTCCCTCTAGTAAGCGTCATAAACTGCAAATATAGAGCTTTAGCAGGTTGACACTCTGAGCAATGACGTGTTTCTTTGGCTGAGATTGTACCATGTAATTTTCTTAAATCTAGATGACAGAGAGTCACTTCAGAAAGGTGATGGTGACAGTTACGTACACAGTAATGTGTCTGTCAGTAAAAAAACAGCCTGGATCAAACACTGTCCTGCCTGTCTCACCCAGTATCCCTTCATACACAATACCAGTAGTCACTTTAAGTTCTGCACACAAATGTTTCCATCTAAATGTCGGCGTGAATTGATAAAATATCAGTTTGAGAACATTACCCTACAAATAAATAAGAATGATAATGTGTTAAGACCATGAAGTAGTGGGTCACAGGACAAAAAGAGCAGCAGAGGTAAAAACAGCACAAAGACATGTACAAAGGACAGGGGAACGGCATTTGGGTCTCGGGGCTGAGGACACCTTCAGAGAAATTCAGGTTAGAACTGAAATTGTAGGAGGTTGTTAAAAAAATGACACGTGATGAGAAAACTGAAGGCTGTTCACTGTAGGTTAACGGTCACTGCTGCTACTTTAGTGTGAAAGTGGTTTTCAGCAAAAAGGGTAATATGGTTAACAGTGTCTGTGCACCTTTGTGTTCATCAGTACATCTAGAATCCAACGGCGCTGCCATTGACCTCCTCGCAACGCACCGGGGCAGGGGAGGACGCACAGGTGAGAGAGGGAAGACGGATGCGGGCTGGCTCCAGGGAGTTCCCTCTCACTGTGATGTGATCCCAGCCACCCTAAAGATGGGGGGGGGGGGGGAGAGGGGGGGGGGGGGGGGGGGGTCAGAGAGGTTTAAACCAGCTTCTGCAATCAAGATTTTTGCCAGTAAAACTGTGACGAAATTCCCTGTGTGGTCAGTCAGCTCTGCAGTGTTTTAAGTCAGACATAGTTTACCTTCTTCCACGACTTACCCCAATGCCATAGTCCCATGACTGTCCTTTAGGCTCCACGGGCTGTACTCCGATTCGATGACACACTGTCCCACAGCTCAGGCTATGGCTGCCCTGCACCTTGTCTGCTATGATCCACACCTGTACCCGCACAGATAACAACAACACAGAGCAACAACCAAACATCATACTGATTATCTTTGTAAACAAAACTCTTCGATTTATGCACAGCATGTGAACCTGAGACTTACAAATGGTGTTTTAGTGGTGAACTACATACTTCAAGTATGAATATATATATAAAATCAATAAATAATATTGATATCAGGTTGGTTTTCATATCTCCATCTTTCAGTTACTTCAGTGTTGATACTATGAGATACTATGAGACGAGCATCAACTGACCTGGTCCAGAGGCCCCACGCAGACTTTGCGTACATTATTAGAGATGTGTTCCCAGGAGGAGCCCTGAGGATAACTGGGAGTCACACCCTGTCTGTACCACAAGTTACCTGCACAGGAGAATTCCACATCAGAGTGCAGTACACAGTCAAGAGACCAAAAAGTAAAAGTATGGAGTCTTTGAATTCATTCATTAATGTGGATATTAGCTATTAGTGACCATTTTCATCAACAGCGTAGACTGACGTCCTCCCAACTGACACCTGCTTCAGCTTCTGTTTGGCCGGTGAGGGAATGTGGTACCAACTGTCTCCTGCAGAGGGAGACACAACACACAATTGAACAAACATGTGCTTGTGGCATCAGAGTGTTTTACTAACTCAACACTGCTAGGTTCTTAAGTAAAAGCTTATTAATGTGATCCCCCCCTCATCCCAAGGACCTGCAGGACTCTGAGCAGACACTGATCCTCTATAGAATGCTGAACCATCCTTTGCTATGGCCCAAACTTGGCTGGCAGCACCAATAGTGATGGACTTGAAAGGCTGGTCGGTTCCCACGTGGAGCCACGAGGATCCCTGCATGATTCAGAACACGATTATTTATTATTTCAACACTTGAAGGAAGATTTTACTCTCAATAGTTGGCTACTTATAAAATATCCCAAATCAAAGTCCTTTGCGACGTAATCCCACACGGTCAATATGAAGGAAAATGATGCATATTGCTCAACAAGAGCCAGAAGATGACATGGGTGATGGGAGTACACCCAGGTCTCGTGGAGTCTGTTCACTAATTCATTAATGTGACTCACAGCAGGAGTCAGTGCAGTCACTCCCAGTCGGCAGAGCACATCTCCCTTGTTGCTGATGGCCCATAGAGGAACCACGTCCACGCTGCTCTGTGTGGCACATGGCAGGATAGTCACGTCACTCAGTGGGATGGGTGGGACTTCCTGCCAGGGTCCTGTGGTGGTCAGTTTACACTTCCTGTAAGGGAGGAAATAGATGTTGCAGGTGTGAAACATGTGGGTAACAACGGACATCAAGTATTGTGCGGATGCTTTTATTACATCCCAGAATGTATTCGAAACCAATCAAGTATCCAATCATCATTTAAATGTCCAATATGTGGGATTTAGTGACATCTTACATTGGCAATATGTTTAGCCAATCATTTCCAAATGATTACGTAATCATAAAATACAACCCACACTCACTAAAGATCAACTGTCAACACACCCACACACACACGCATGCACACACTCTGACAAATGTCAAGTGCAATGGTCACACAAGTACACAGTTGAACAAATACACTGAAGGGACTAACTTTCCAGTATTGCTATTTTTAGTACCTGCTCCATCGCCTGCGACGGACAAAGTCCTTCATGGTTTTATAACCATGATACGACCTGCACGGTGGCGAGGGAGAAAAGCAGAGATCAGGTCATGACTTTCAGGTCGGCATGATTTAAACCCACAGTTTGAATGACACCCACGTGGGAAAGTCAGCTGCGTACTGCCAGCCCTCTCTGTCTGTCCCTCCTGAGACACTGTAGTCAATGGCCCAGTCAGACACCTTTCAAAACAAAACATGATGGGAATGAGTCAAGATGAATGGATCAGCTTTTATGACTACATACCTTGTGCAATTTCGGACCAAATATTTATAGTGTTCAGAGTGAAAACTGGTTAGACATCACCACAGGGCATTTTCAGGTTTTTCTTTAAATTTAAAAGCTTTCAGTCAGGCATGGTTTGTGTGTGTGCGTATGTGTGTGGCTCCACTTAACCCATGTCCAGTGTGGGGAAGGAGGCTTAGTATTTGTTTTCGTGCACTCATGCAGCCCCGATGCATCACTCCACATATAGCGGTCAGTGGGTAAACCTCTGAAACAAAGCAAACACAAGGGTCTGACTGTGCACTTTACAAAGCTCTATCACACAGTTCTCAGAAAAGGGTTGAATGAGTACTGATTAAAAGTGTATCGGGTGAATTTGGAACAGGTCGTCTACCTGTTGGTGTAGCCTGTGACAGGGTTCCACCTCTGGTTCTCGTAGATGTAGACACTCTTGACGTCAGTCTGTGTGTAGATGTTATCTGTGCTGCTGGCCAGTCCCTGGAAGAAGCCCCCTCCGTAGCCCCCACTGTAGACCCAGGCTGTGTGGTCATAGCCAATCCCCCACACGATCCCAACACTGTTACACTCCACCACACGCAGGTGACCTCCGACCTGCCGCCAGAACCTGCACAAAGTGAGGGTCTATAGTGAAATGAGCCCGGAAAGGGACAATTGAATACTTTCACATTCTTGAAATGTAAATCCAGGTTGTCCGACATCTTACATTTGGTCACAGGGTGTCGGGTAAGGCAAGGCCTCCAGACCAGGAGAGGGCTCACAGACAAAGATGTCTCCTTTGCAGGTGATGGACCAGATGGCATGTTTGGAGGGAGGACCCTGGATCCCCCTGGAGTCACAGCATGATACGCTCAACAAAGCCAGCTGGACACGGAGAGGCAGACAGAGGAAGTAAGTGATGGAGGGAGAGACACGCAATGAGAAGTGATAAAAAAAAAAATGAGTCAAAACAGAAAAGGAAATTGCAGAATCAAAAATTAACCATTTCAAAAGCATGTTTTATGGCGGATACATCGCTCAAGAAATATGTGATGTGTAGTAGCTGTACAAACCCAGTCGTGCATTTCCAGCTCTGTGGCAGCTGCCACTCTGATTGGCCACCTCTGTTGTGTCCTCTCAGGAGTGTAGATGGCGAACGTGTGTTTGGAGTCATTGAGCACAGGAACCAGGATGGTGATTTCATTGATGAAGGCATGCAGGTACTGAAGAAGGGGGGGGCAGCAAGGGGTGGTGAATAAAAAGAGCAAGGACAAAGGAAAAGGAAAAACAGGGGAAGAGGACAAATAATGAGGTATTGAGGAACAGCATCCCTCAACTTTAATGAGTAATTTTTAGTTCTGTGCAAATCCATTCTGTTGACATGTAAAGATGCGGTGACAGACTGACAATCACACACAGCAAGGTACATCACACACACACAATCTTCCCCATGTTTACCTTCTTCTCCTCATGGAAGTTATAATAGATGAAGACAATGCCATCCTTGTTGCCCTCTGGTCCTGAGAACTGCTCTAAGGCAAAATGAACATCTATCCACTTGTGAGGCTTCCAGTCTCTCCACCACTGCATGGTTCCCTTCTTCACCCACACAGACTGCGATGAAGGAGAGTGTTCAGCAAAATGATTTAGGGATAACGCTGAGAGAAGACAAATATATCTATCCAGTTAATATGTACATGTACCTGCTCTATGGCTTGTTCATAATGTTTGAAATTGTCCATCTCTCTCTTTGTCCTCTCACTGAGCTGCTCAAAGATTTGTCTCTTCCAGGTTGCTGTCTGGGCTGGAGTTACAGACAGACTCATGGACTGGACTGACTGGACCAAGGCTGGAGAGAGACAGCAAAAAACAATCAATAACTCAATAAAGAATACAAATCAATGACCTATTGGCCTTTACGGCACCAAACCTTTCCATGAATAGAAATGTAAGCATGTTAACCTTGTTTGGGGAGGCAGCACATAGTGGAAATAGTAATCTTATAGCATGTTAAGGAAATCTAGTATAGTTTAATACTTATTTTTCATCACTTTTAAAACTAGCTTGTACTTCGTAGAACTGTCTGAAATATCCAGAGGAGTGATTAGCATTGATTGAAAAACATGCAAACACATCACATCAGTACCATCTGAGCAAATATTCAACGTGTAAAATACTCCACATCATACGGTTTCCACTATCTTACTAAACTCACATGAATTAATGGCACTGTTAAACCAATTAAGCTGGGAATGACTGTCCACAGAGCAGCCTCCTCCACTGACCCACGCCCACAGTGGGTGCTCGTCCACCCCATACGGGTCCTCGGCGGCAAGGGTGTATGTGGCCACAGATGACAAGCTGCAAGTGTCAGAGGTTTCCAGCGCTGTTCCAGTCTGGGTCTGCTGGACCTGTGTCTCCTCCAGGTCCACATTACTCCACTGGGGGTCAGGAGGACCTCCGGACTGACTTGGGGCAGGAGCTTCTCCAGCACAGAGAGCTCTATCCTCTGCTTCTCTTGTGATGTTCTCCTCCTCCAGCACAGCAGGAGCGGCGGCTGCGACATCTCTCAGGGTCTTTGCGGGCTCTCTATCGGAGACGAGTTCGGAGATGAAGCTGTCACTGGTGACCTTTGGGATTCGGGGTTTGGGGGCGTCAGGAGCCTGGACCGAGGCGGGATCTGTAGGGGCATCAACTGACTGTGAGGGGTCAGGTGTAACTAAGCTAGTTGCTCCATCGGTGGATCCTCTCTCTGTGTCTGATTCCACGTCACTTGCTGCTGACTGAGCCCGTACCTCACCACAGAAGTAACATCCAGCACTGGGAGAAGGATGACGAGAAAGGAACCAAATGAATGAAATATCATCATGTTACATTTGGCCACGGTCTAAGAAAGGTCTTCATCATTGTGAATGTAGATTTAGTATGTCTGGAGCTTCCCCACCTTTGCAGGCTGTTTGCACTGGCACTGGAGTGGGATCGATCTCTGTCCCGTGGAACATTAATAACCTTCCAGGTTTTCCCGCTCAGTTCACTGGAGGTCACACCCTGTCTGAAATACACCGCCCGGTCCTCACAACTGATCCCCCACACCTACACAAAACAGCAACTTATCTTCATTCACATGTATCAAACTCCCATAACTTGACATCATACTGCTGAAGTAGCCAGAGCAAATATCAGTAAGGAAGCCTTTTGCCGTTATTAGGAGAATATGATAGAAAGTCACCTGGTCATTGAGTCCTACATTTAACATGATCATCTCTCCAACCATGCTAATCCAGCCTGAGCCACAGGGGTTGTGTGAGTTCACACCACGCCTGAACCACACCTGCATGAAGAGGACAAGAGGGGTAAATAACCCGATCTGAACAAATGTAAAATGTATAAATACTTTTAAAGTACTTAATTAGCTTCCTGTCAAGTGTCTGTAATGACGTTCAACAAAAGGATTTCCTTACTTTGTTGTCTTTGGTCAAAACCCAAACAACATTGACTCCCACAGCTACATGCGCAGCTCCTGCATCAGGACTGGGAGAGTCAACCACCACCCAGGAGGAACCTGGTATTAAGGAAAACAATATTATGTCACACACAGACAATAAAACATAAACACATGACACATCTTCCCCCACCCAATCCATGAGCTCATGAACCTTTGGGACAATCCCTGCCGATGCCTTCCCTGACGATGAGCTGCCCCTCCCACAGCACTGCCCAGACCAGGTCCCCTGGGCCACAGCTGACCTGAACCACCTCCCCAGGGAGAGACACATCATCCCATACAGAGCCCTCAGGATTGTGGAAATAGATTCCCTCTCTGAACCACACCTACATGAAGACAAAAGCAGCAGTCATCTTATCAAGTTTAGGATGCACCTGTAAAAAGATGTAATAACTTCCATTGCAGTTTTATTTAATAAAGTACGACTAGATATTGTTGCACGAAATACAAAGCATATATTGCTATAGCTTATTTTTCTCAATCAACTTGGATGAATCAGGTCATGTATATGAATGGTTATCAAGTGCTGCTCATTGACACAGACAAATAACAAAACCTAATTGCACTTTGCAATGAAGGGGAGTGAAATACAATTAATGGGGACAGCTGACTTACTTATGCAATCACGATATAATCAAGATTTGAAGTAGGTTGTCAGGGATACCAAAGACCAAGGTCCATGTTGTGGGTGTGTGAACTCTACCTTGCCCTGAAGGGACACTGCCCACAGTGACAGGCGGCCCCTCGGCTCCTCACTGATTTCCCAGCCTCCGCAGCTGATGTCGCTGAAGGGATCTGGTAGGGTTGTGTGCTGCGCGGGGATCTGTCGGTGCGCACGGGAAGAGAGAGGCAGGTGAGCAAACACTAAGGCTTCAAATACACCAACACGCACGCTACAAAGATTACCTTGGCCCAGGTGTCCATGGCTTTGTACCTCCTGTAGCGAAGCCATCGTCTGCGACGGACACAGGAGTTCCACTTCTTGTCCTTAGTGTAGGTGGCGGGGAAGTCAATGGCATACGTCCATCCCTGTACACGCACACACATTGATCATACATACGGTGCAAACCTGAAATTCAAGGCCCCAGACAAAGACAAAAAACCCTGTCGGACACTCACCTCCTTTTCTGTGGGCTCACCCTCGAAGTTTTCATCCGCATACCAGTCACCCTCCCACTCCCAGCTGTTGGAGGGAAGTTGAAAACCATCCATGGGCTGGTGCTGCAGACCTGTAACGTCACTCCACTGCCAGCGATCACTTGGCAGCATACGCTCTGAGAAGCCATCCACAGGATTCCATCGCTGAGGAAGGTAGAGATAGAGAATGTGAGAAAATCTTGCCAACACTGACAGAAATGTAAGTTTTTTTTGTGTCAAACATCATTTTGATGTGATGTAAGACAGAGGAGCGCTGACCTGACTTATATGACATGTCCACAGTCTGATCATCCAAACAATAGTCTCATTCATCATTCATTCGCATTCAACAGTTCATTCAATTTTCCCTCAATCATGATCAGCAATTGAATGCAAACTGTTGCTGTTCTAAAAATGTCCCTCCACAAGCTTCTAGTTTGCTTGTTAACCAACCGGCTGACAACATGTGACTGTTTACAATGTGTGATAAGAGTTTGTACAGAGGAAGTAAACAAATGCTGTGTGAGGATGTTGCGCTTACTTCCCTTAATCAATCAATAATTGTACTTTGTCATTGGGGAACTATACATTTTCAATTTGACAAATGATGCTCTGCGAGGGGGAATAAAGGAGATATGCAGACAAACATAGCTTTAATTTGTTGTAAATACTATTTCACTACCATATATCTTGTAATAATGACTCTGGACGAGACCGACCTGATTCTCGTATGTCTCCTCCTGGTAGCGAACGGGGAGGTCAGAAGCGTGGACGTTCAGGTAGATGTTGTTGTCACAGCCGATGCCCCAGCAGCACTGCTGAGCGGCTGTCACCCGTTTGAACTCCATCTGTGCATCGCGGCACTGCTCCCATTGCTGTCCTGCGGTGGACAGGCTGTAAACCCGTCCATACACGTCCACAGCCCACAGCAGGGAGACGGGCATGGCTGCATCCGACTGAGACACAAAGAGAACATAAAATACCCCATGACCAACACAAAGCAGATGCACATAGGCTATTGACAGTGACACTCTATAGGTCCCTTAGTCTTTTTATATAAGAAGGGGGAGGGACACATATACCATACCAGCCTATTGGACACCTGAATGGAGGTGATTGACTGTTGCTCAAACTACAGAGCTTACAGGGAATGTGTAAATAATTAATAGATGGATTAGTGTGTCAATAAATGTGAGGACAACATGCCAACAATAACCAGACACTAACATTCTGGGATAAGGGTTCATTTTTAATTGTTATCATTTAAAAATGTCTGAATCTTTTTTATTAAACATGGAATATAAACATAGTGTTAGCACAGAGGACATCCACACTGATGTGTTACATTCTAATTCTTAGATAACGTATCTGCGAATCACGTGAATGTCAGACATTTGGAATGTAAACATATATTAACAGTTAACACCGAACACCAGGTGGGATGCTACTACCTAAGAGGCTAAGAGGCGTATCCTCCCTAACTAATATTCAACAAATAACAACAACAACAACAACAATACATGACAATAACAACAATAACAATAATACAAAAACGAGACCTCCGAAAAAGGAACAAAATAGTTGGCCACGCTAGCAGGGTAGCTGCAAATTAGCACCGTGCTAACCACAGGTGCTTCAAACGAGCTTGATTTGCTAACATACAGCCGGCGTGTACATTAATGGACACAGACCGGACTGCACAGCTAGCTTGGTGCTAACCAGCGGCATATCTATAGTGACGGCCGCCGGTTTGTTTTGGGTGCAGGCTTAGAGGCTTAGCTCTCTACAAATAGAAAATCAAGCAGAGTTCAATCACCCAGTGCACCGACCTCTTGCCTCCTCTCACTGACCGGGGAGGAGGGGGTGTGCAGCGGGCAGCGCAAGTGGAGGCGGAGGACGTCGTGGTGGTTCACTCAGCGGGGTAGAATGAATGGAAAGCGGCTGACAATCATAATTCTGCCTCCTCTGATCCTGGCATCGCCTTTCTTGCTCACCACACCTCTACGCACAGCGAAACCGGAAGTGATCGACGGCCCCCATTGGCTACGCTGTTGCTTGTGACGACCAGCAGATGGCGATGTCGGCTGATGAGTCAGAAGGAGCAGGTAACTGAACAGTAACAGGTGAATGTAATATGCTATAGTATACCTGAATTATTACAATCAACACAACACTATTGATTACAGAGGAGTAAAACAGTAAATAAATAGAACATTGACTATATCTTAAGTGATCATATTGTCTATGAGTAAGTGCACTTCAGTAAATGATGTAGTATAGCTCTTGATACTGAATGTAAAATTATCAAAATATAATTTTCTATTGTATGGATATATATTGGTGCTAATTCCAAATTAAATATTGCATTTAATTAAAAGAAAAGTGCATACAACTCTTACAGTCACCACTTTCTTTTGATAGATTGGCATCCTAAACCTTTTTTCTATCTTGTAATTACAGCGTTTTGCCACCAGAAGGTGCTCCTACTCTCTTAGTACACCAACCTCGAGTTTTGGGCAGAATTTATCAACATACTTTGAGTCCAGTTGCTGATTTATTTCTTCCTTTGATGTCACGTGTATGATTTATAGTATATCCATTACATTCAAATCAAAGAAACATCAATGGAGTCTGAATGTATGGTTACTGCGAGTGAATACAGAGAAATCTCAACAGAAAAAAGCAGCTGAACCTTTATTGTGCAGACGTTAACACGTTGTATTGAGAATAAAAGACTACATGGGTCGACACAGTGGCAAGTGACTCTGAATAAAGCAAGTGGGCGTTAACTGTGTCAGAGCGATGAGTTCACTAACACTCCTGTGGGTCGATGAGCAGCTGCATCCATCAGCTCATCATCATGGATTTACACCCTGTAAATCAATGGTGCAGCAAAGTGCCCCTTTCCTCACAGAACAAATGTGATACCTTGAGACCCCACCGTATTCATATGAAATGCAAACAACTCAATTTACATTTCTATTCTTGCATAAACTGCACATCCCTCACAGAATCGACACGACACAACAGTGGAGCCAGCAGTAGTGAAAACATTCCCTTCATCAAAAGGTCATTTTACCCATAGAAAATACATTTCAGCAGTCAAATCAAATCAGCCTAAGGGGCACAGAGGCTATCATTATCTAAAGTGGCATCTTTAAACACTTCATGGACTTAATCTGTATACATTTTATTTCTTTAAATACACAAGCTAACTGTATATAAATAGCCTTCTGACACTGTTCTGCCTTCGTTTAAAAGACCAGCCTTTTTCCCAACACATCATCACTCTTCCTTCATTCTCACAACCTCTGACTATTTCAAAGAAAGACAGAAGATAATGGAAAAAAAAAAGAAAAGAAAAACAAATAACCATTTGATACATTTTTCATATGAAATGCAAACAACTCAATTTACATTTCTATTCTTGCATAAACTGCACATCCCTCACATAATCGACACGACACAACAGTGGAGCCAGCAGTAGTGAAAACATTCCCTTCATCAAAAGGTCATTTTTCCCATAGAAAATACATTTCAGAAGTCAAATCAAAATCAGCCTAAGGGGCACAGAGGCTATCATTATCTAAAGTGGCATCTTTAAACACTTCATGGACTTAATCTGTATACATTTTATTTCTTTAAATACACAAGCTAACTGTATATAAATAGCCTTCTGACACTGTTCTGCCTTCGCTTAAAAGACCAGCCTTTTTCCCAACACATCATCACTCTTCCTTCATTCTCACAACCTCTGACTATTTCAAAGAAAGAAAAAGAAATAAAAAAAAGAAAAGAAAAACAAATAACCATTTGATACATTTTTTGCTGAGTCAGGAAGATAGCCTGACTGATGGTCTGTCTCTTCAGCATCAGGCCACTGTTGTTCACATCTGGATTTCAGCATTATCGTCAATCTGTATTGAAGTGCTGCACTGATGGCACCATGTTTACAATTTCCAGGCCAAAATTAAGATGTTTTATATTAGGGATATCATTCTATCAAAGGTGCAGTGTGTAAGATTTGGTGACATCTAGTGGTGAAGTTGCATGTTGTGTCCATCACCACACCCTCACCCTTCTGAGCCTGCAGGAGAACCTATGGTCGACTTCAGTCTTCATTTAAACTCATAAGATCTTTAGTGCATCCACTCTGGGGGCTACTGCAAAAAACATGGCGGCCCCCATAGAGAGGACCCGCTCCTCATGTAAATATAAATGAATAGACTTATCTAAGGGTCATGGGGAGAAAAAAACATTTAGGTAATTAATTACACATTCGTTTGAATGTCCGTAGGGAATTGTTTTGTAATCTTTTTCAGAAGTGGCAAAAATGACACTTGGATGAAATCTCACACACTGCCCCTTTAAGGTTTGCTTACATGAATAGTCAGAATAGTTGATGGCGTTTCATTGATGCAGAACACACTGCTTCCCTTTGATAACCGAGCAGACAGTGATACTGAGAGAGCGGCGTTGCAGGCTGAGGGGGCATCAGGTCAGGCTGGTTGGGGCCTCCCACCCGTCCCATCCTGCTCCTGCAGACGTGTCAGACGGGGGAAACTCTTCCTGCTCCACCTCAGATATGTGGAGCTGATCTGTCATTCGTGACCGTTGGCCTCAGCTTGACTGTGGCGAAGGGATTCCCTCCCCTGAGAGAAGAAGATCACACATAGGTTTGAAGTGACGACCACAACACATACACACGTCGGTATATGATCCTGTGTTAGCCACGTGATGTCACTCACCCTAGAAAAGGAGCCTTCGCCGTCCCGTTGACTAAAGAAACCTGTCGTCAGAACAAAGGAGAAGACCCATGAAGATGTGGAGCACATAGTTTCAGGGACACACCACTTCACCACAGACCTGCACCCTCCCTCCAGCTCCAGACAACAGTCATTGTTGTCTGACTGGTTTGATTAGATGTCTGATTAACCGTCCCCCGTCCCCCCCCCCCCCCCTTTTCTCTCTTTCCTAATCAGCGCAGCTTTGACACGTACTTCAGCTACAACTTCAGACCTCAGCCAGTCTGGAATCTAGACAAGCTAGAAAGGCTGGCGAGAGACACACTCCTTTTTCTCTCACCTGAGGTCGGAGATAATCTGATTGTCTCCACAGAGCCGAGTGAGCATGGGGACACTGATAGAGTGGAGTGGCTTAAATAATGGGAGTTATGTGCCTAGAGAGCGGCAGCCCCCACATATTTTATTATAATATGCAGCAAAAAGGTTTTATAATGTAATTTAAAAAAAATTCTAGGTATGATGCGTCAGTCAGCATGCCATGGTTTCAAAGCTTTTTGGAAAAGGTTTGTTATTGCGTCTTGCAGTACCTCACTCTTCCAGCAGAGGGCAGTCAACAGCCTGAGGTCAGACATGCAGATGCATTTCGGGATTTTGAAACTTTAATAGAATAGAATGCCTTTATTGTCATTATACACAATGTACAACGAGATTGAAGAATCTGTCTATCTGCTTCCTTGCCAATTAAATATTAAGACATTGTCCTTTTGTCAGTTTTCTGGTTATAAATGACTTGAAATATTTTTGTCAGGACAGAAACAAACTGTAGAAATATTGAAAAGTCCTAAAACATTCTGAACCACTCAAAAAAATGAAACTTTATGCCAACATTTTGAAATTTTAGTGAGAGCAGTGATGACGAAATAAAAACAATCCAGAAATATATTGTTATATGATATGATCACACAGATTTCGTTAGATTAGGACATTTTCCTTTTCATTTCATTCATTCATTCATTTCATTCAACTGAAATGTGCATTTAAAACACATCTGATAGCTGAAAAATGTATTCTGATGTTCCGAGGCTCACTGCATGTTAAATTCTTAATCCCATTGTCCAATGAGTTGACAGAAACTAAACATTATAATTTAAAAAGTAACCATATGTGATCTAGCCCTGCAGGCAGCCAACCAGCGGGGTCGGACTTGTTCTGATGAGTCAGTCGTAGAATCCGACTCCCACTCGAATCAAAGCGAAATTGAGAGATATTAAGATAGAGTCTTATCCCTCATGGTGAAACCCTGAGGCAGCAGACATTAAGGACACTGAGTGCAGACAGAGAGGTGAGGAGGGCGATGATGAGCGAGAATGAGAGGAGTGCACAGGCTCGCCTGCTGCCAGCACAGACACTATAGCTCATTTCCAATCAGCTGACACAGAGAGGGTGCAAAATGAAATTGTGTTTGTACCCTCTTGTCCTTCACCCCCCCTCCCCCTGCTCCTCTTCCTCCTTCCATCCCTGAATCAAACCTGACTCAGTGCAGATCTCCTCTCATTGTCTTTACAGCTTGATGTTCCTTCAATCCTACTGGGAAGTGATGAGTTTGGATAAATATTTTGTATTTGCGGGAACAGGTTGGAGGAATTGAGGTGTGTTTCTGGTGGCGATGTGTTTCCAGGACGCGATGATTGTGCATCACGGGGATGTTGATAAGACATTTAGTGGCGTGGGCGTGCACGCTGCAGCGACTTAGGCGGAGCAATAAAGACATCCTGTCGGGAAACGCCAGACCTTTTCAGGCTCATGTGAGGACCGATTTGAAATAGAAAGTCAAACGTGGACACAAACAAGGTCCAGGTCTAAAGGCACATCAACTACAGCCGTTACTGTGGATGACTCCACACTATTAGCATAAATATGGAGGAGACAATCATAATATACTAGGGATGTAATTTAAAAACGACACAGAAAAACTGCAAGCATCAACTTTTATCTCTATTTTTGTTCACCACCACATCCTGGGGGGAACACCTGACTCTATAGCAGCTGCACAGCCTCATACCTTTGTGTATGTGTGTGTGTGTGTGTGTGTGTGTGTGTGTGTGTGTGTGTGTGTGTGTGTGTGTGTGTGTGTGTGTGTGTGTGTGTGTGTGTGTGTGTGCGTGTGTGTGTGTGTGAACCAAAATAGAGCATCTGACAGCAGACAGCTAAACAGTGAGCTGAGAGAGACTGAGAGGTTCTGTTGTTCCAATGGGAATTCAACCATAGGTTCAAAGAGTTGACCGAGTCCCTTTTCAGATCACACACACACTCATCTGACCTACAATGATAGAACATATCCTGCCTGATCTTACACTTTTTGCGTCAGGTCACTGTATCCATCATGGAGGAGGAGTCTTTTTTGTTAGAAGCGAAAACCAGGAATTCTTGATTTGTACCATTGCACAATAAATAACAATAAACAATGAGTGGATATTAAAGTGTATACTGTGTATTTCCTCCACCACCACTTTATAAACACAATCTCAGTGAAGTAGCTCTTAATAATAACATATTTAGGTAGCAGAGATTAAAAAAAAAGTTCAGGTTACAATGACCAATAGTAAATAGTGTAACATTTCAAAAGTGCTATGCTCGTGCTTTGTTTTGCTTTTCTTCTGTTAAAGGTGCAGTGTGTAAGACTTGGTGACCTCTAGAGGTGAAGTTACATGTTGTATCAATCACCTTACCCTCACAATTCTGAACATGCAGGAGAACTTGGTCGACTTCAGTTGTTATTAAAACTCAGGAGATGTTTAGTAAATCCACTCTGGTCCACTGTAAAAACATGGACCCGCCCCTCATGTAAATGTACATTAATGGGCTCATTTAACGGTATTGGGAAAAAAATTTAACATTTGGGTGATTATATAGTTGTGAAAATACCAGTATTTGTTTTGTTGTATTTTATGAGTGATAAAACTTCTTAAAAAATCTTACACACTGCACCTTTAAGGCTCAACTTTAAACCCCAAAGCCCACTCACTGTGTTCTGTGGTGAAGGTGTGGAGTGGGCCGTCCGGCTAGAGGGGTCGTTGTCGTCGCAGTAGTCTGGTGGAGGAATCAACACTGGCTCCACCTCCTCGTCCTGCTCCGGCAGACTGGCCACACTCAGGCAACGCACTGGCGTACTTAGATTACTGCAAATACAAATATGATACAAAGCCTTGGTTCGCTGAACACAACAACACTCATTCTCGCCCCGATGCTCCGTCACTTCCTCTCACCTATGTGACAGCACCTGCTCAGTGTAAGGTCGGCAGTACGATGAGGGAAACCAGCCCCGCCTGAGGACAGAGACACAAACACAAGAACATCACAACACTGTTGAAACCACTTAGCACGACCACGACATTAAATGTTGAGTGGGTGGGTTCAGTGATACTAGGGGCAGATGCAGGGGGAATGGCAGGGGGCACTGGCCCAAAAGTCCTTTCAGTAATCTTTATAAACTATTTCTTTACTGACAGTACTATATTATTATTATTCATATTTACATTCATATCATCATCTGTTTTTTTCCCTCACTCCTGGATGTGCGAGTAGGGAGGGGAGCCGATGTCAATAGTGACCATCACCTGGTAACAGCAGTGCTGAAGCTCAAACTAAGAAGAACAGAGCGAAGAGAAGCAGGACATCAGCATTTCGATGCAGGAGGACTTCATTGCACCAGAGTCAAAAATGCCTTTGTCATAAAGCTGGAGAACAGGTTTCACGCGGTGGTTAACATCCAAGATGACCACTCTCATCCAGATAAAAGCGAAATCAACATATGCGAGCAAGTCAGAATAGTATACTCAGAAAGCAGCGAAATGTGCCTCGGTACAACAAAACACAAAAGGAAGGACTGGATTACACCTGACACCTGGCAGACTATTGAAAACAGGAGAGACCAGAAGAAAAGACTATTAGAAACCAAGTCTGAGAGTTTGCGGCAGAGATACCAAGCCGAATACAGAGAAGCAGACAGAAGTAAAGAGTAAGGGTAGAGCAGACAAGAGGGCACACATGGAAGACCTTGTAAAGCAGGCAGAAGATGTAACCAGAAAAGGGGAACAGGGAACTGTATACCGGATCACCAATCAGACAAACACCAATGTGCCAGTCACAGACGGAAAACTCCTTACATCAGAATCAGAAATAGAAGCTCGATGGGCAGAACACTTCTACGAAATAGAAGGCTGACATACAAGAAGCAGAGGCTGACCTTGATGTCGATGTCGAACCACCAGAGACTGAAGAAATGATCCCTGCCATAAAATCCCTCAAGAATGGGAAAGCTCCTGGCCAGGACAACCTCAAGCTGTTCAAGGTAGACCCAGAGCTGGCAGCCAAGGCACTGAAACCACTTTTCACAGCCAAGTGGGAGGTGGAAATGGTACCCGACGATTGGACAAAAGGAACGATTGTGAAGATCCCTGAGAAGGGCGCCCGCGACAACTGCAACAACTGGCGTGGCATCACCCTTTTGACCATCCCCAGCAAAATCCTTGCCAAAATGATTGTACAAAGATGATCTGATACGTTGACCATATTTTCACCCGATGGAACATCATAGAGCAGTGTACAGAGTGGCAGAGACAGCTGTAAATCAACTTAGTAGATTTCGAGAAGGCCTTTGATAGTATTCACAGAGACAGCCTATGGAGAATACGAGCGCATATGCGATCCCAGAACAAATTGACCTCCTCATCAATAGCTTCTATGTTAGCTTCACACGCCAAATTGGAAACAGTCAACACAGCTTTGAAGTCAAGAGGGTGAGGCAAGGCTGCGTTATGTCTACATTACTCTTCAACCTGGTGATTGACTAGGTGATGAGAGGGACCATCGAGGACAAACCAAGAGGCATCAGATGGACTTTGTTTTCACAAGTGGAAGATCTGGACTTTGCAGATGACTTGGCTCTGGTCTCTCAAACACACCAGCATACGCGAGAGAAAATACATCGTCTAAACACCTATGCAAAGCAAGTTGGTCTGAAGATCAACCAAAAGAGCTGATGATGCTGAACATCTCAAACCCCTCAGCAAACCAAGGAATAAGCCTACCCACAACTGACCATTTCACCTATTAAGGCGGTGTGGTCAGCCATGATGGAGGAACAGACAGTGACATCGCAAGCCGACACTGCAAGGCCAGGAACACCTTAAAGAGACTTACAGCCCAGTACAGCACCAACACAAAGCTGAAACTACACCAGAGCTGCGTCCTGTCCACCCTGCTACACGGCTCAGAATGTGGGAGAAGGACAGAAAACGATCTCCATAAACCGTCAGCCTTTCACACCAAAAGCCTACGGAAGATACTGGGAATAGTAATTGTGAATCTTGCTGAATCAGGAATTGTGTACATGAGTGTTGGACATGTCATTAGTCCCCTTTGTGTAAACTGTGGACCCCAAATGGCCCCTAATTTAGAAAAACCTTCTACCCACCACTGATTATCAAAATGACCAAAATCAGCCCAGCTAAAATGATGAATGCCCCCGCTCTTTATTCAGTGATGATGATGATGATGATGAATATTAGAGAGGATCTTTCGATAGCTGCCACAAACTCCACACTTGAACAGACGTAAACAAACGCAGATACTTCCTCCCTGAGTCGACTCCAAGTCTGTTGGAGGAGATGCTTTATCAGACTGCAGCTGAGGATTTGTTGCTAAGAAACAGAATGTTCCATGATTTATTCACAACATGTTCTCCTCTAGACAACCATTTAACTACACACACACACACACACACAATCTGAGAGCAGATAAGAGTGTTGAGTCGTTTTAATGTGGGAACAAAAACAAACATTCAACACAAGCTCAGTCAAGCACCCTGTAATCTTGTCATCTTAATTATGAGGCATAATTGATCTACACTGGAGATGCTGTATGCAGGCCCCCTCACAGCAGATGACATACCTACACACACATATATATACATACATACACACACACAGTATATGCATGCATGGATGACTTGTTTACATCCATTTTCAATCATTACAGACATGTAATAGATGAGACATCTGTTTTAATTGGATATGTGTCACTGGGCTGAAAAATCAAATGTTGAATGACTTTTTTCTTCTTTTTTTTAAAAGGCCAGATATCTTATTAGTGCATTTGTTTGTGTGGTGTGCGCGTGCAGGGATTTCTTTTTTTTTTGCATGTTGTGTTGTGAGGCAGGGCAGAATATGAGAGAGAGAGAGTTGAGGCTTTACGACCGGCGTGTCGAACATTCCTGACATAGTCGGTGTTTCCAGGCACGGTGAATTAGCCAGCAAAAATATTAACAAAGACGAACGCAGAAACTCGTACTGCCACCTCAGTTATGTGAAAAACGCCCGAGTCACAGCAGCTGCATATTTGTTGGAACGAAAGTACGTTTCCTCTTTTGGGTGTGCCAACTGAATCATGAGGGAGGAATTCCACAAACACACTTTCCTCTACATGATCGATTTCTATGAATGATAATTTATATTATACAGGAGATTAGAAGACAACAAGACAGCTGGAGTGACACGCAGTAAGGTGCATATCTCTGCCAAGGCCCGGCATTCCACTTGTAAACCCAAATGTAAAGTCACTTAATCCAGACACTTATAAATATCAGTCATCCCTGCCTATCCATGAATTAGTCTCAGTTCATAGCCTCATAAGAGAATGTGTTGAAAACAAAGAATGTTGTATAGAAGGATGAATGTAGCACCCATGACACCACCCATGGGTTTCTGGGGAGTGCTTATGAGCCTCAGTGTGTCACCCATCATGCCAATGCTTAACACCTCCTACTTCCTGGTACATCCAAAAAACAGACAAAAAGGTGCAGCACAAGTAGAGCCGGGGGTGCGGCATCCACAGAACATGACAGGTCTGCCCAGGTGTCATGCAGTAGGCCACGCCCTGAATTATGCAAAATTTCAAACCAAAAAATTACTGATTTGAGACCAAAACCGTAGTTTGTATGGAGGCTTTAAACGTGTTCAATGCACCTCTGAAGTCGAACATTTTAACATGGGGAGTCTATGGGGATTGACTAACTGTTGGAGCCTGCCTCAAGTGGCCTCCCTGTGAACTGCAGGTTTTTGCCATTTACGTATTGGCCTCATCCGTCAGACCTGGATGTCGCCACTTGGTTGAAAAACATAACAATATCAAATCCCATAATCTGGATCCAACCGTCAGCAAAAATTGTCTGAGGAGTTGAAAAACCTGTTAGCTAACTAACGAACGAGTCTAAGTCTCAGTAGAATCCCTATGACACTGAATAGGCCCAACAACCGAACACCAGCTGACATGCACCGAACTGTAATAAACAAATCAGAGATATGAGAAAAATTACAGAGAACACAAAAAAGATAGGACACTCCTCAAGAGAATCCCCAACAAAACAACCCCATCATCATCATCATCATCATCATCATCATCATCTCCATACAAACATTCACTGTGCACAGACATGACGACAGCGTGAACTTACTGTCTTGTCCTCTCCAGCTCTCCGTACAACCAGCCGTCCTTCTCCTCGTGGAGGAGCAGCGTGATGATGTCGCCGTCGTCGAAGCTGAGCAGCGTGTCGTTGTTGCCGGCCGTGTGGGGGAAGATGGTGATGACCCGTTGTTTCCTGGCCACGTTCAGGCCGGATGACTGGGACACCGAGCGGAAGAGGCTGCCCTCCCCGAGGCTGCCCTGGTCTGGAGGCACATGACAAACACAAAGTCCGTCAATGCTTGCCATGTAATTCACTTCTGATGAGAGTTAGCTTAGCATAATGGATGGAAACTCAGGGGAAACAGCTCGTCATGGCTATGATGGAACAAAACAAACATGTCTGCCATCACTGTCATCTCATTAACTATCTCTTTCAAAAAGGTAACAGTGTTGTTACTGGGTGAGGGTTAAACAAAGTCATCATGATATTTAAATGTGTGAAGCGTTGGAACAGGAACCACGGAGGAATGTATGAAAAATGTCATTTTGAGATTTTGTATTTATTTTCCTTTTTTTTTTTATTGTAATCATTTACCTGATAGTAATTGTCTGGATATTGAGTTAAAGAATATAAATATAAAGAATACAGTAATAAATAAATAAATAAATACAAAAAATAAAAAATAAAAAATAAAATAAAATAAAAAGTAAAGAAATAAAAAAGGACATATTAAAATGGTTTGATTTCCACAATCACAAGCATGCAGATCCTGTACCTGAGTTGTGGTCTGAGGGGGAGCTGAGTACAGATCTGGGCTCTGGGTTGAACATGTTGGCGAGTGGACTGATCTGAGCCTTTAGCTGTGGAGCTGGAGGAGGAACCATTGACTCCACATTGTTCTGGGGGAGGGTAAAACACAGGGCATATGATAAACAAACAAAGCAAATAGTCATAAATACTTTGGCTGAATGACCTCATTTTAAGATGAGGAATCTAAAGGGTGCCACTTTAATTGAAGCTTATCGTGACACACCTTACAGCAATAAATAGCTATGGACCCATGGACTTTAACAAAGTCACCTGTGTTATTTCCCTTGGCCGATGGTCAAGCTATTGATCGGGTATCAGAGTCCGGATTAAAAACCTCATATAGCACCCTGTCATTTCAATAACATCTAAATTTAGCAACAGGTTTCACTGGAAGTCACTGCTTATGACAGGGAAATGAAATGAAATGAAATCGTACCCTGTTGTTGTGCTCAACCAGCGGTGACGATTCAGGAGTCGGGGTGAGACCCTCTATCATGGTCGCCACCGTGTCTGGCACCTTGGTGATGTCGCTGCACTTCTCCTGCCAGGTGGGGAGCTTCATGGACAACAGGTCTTTGGCCTGGAACACAGAGACAGCGAGAGGGTGTAGAGTGTTAGCCGTCACAACACACCGCAGGAAGCGTGGTCAGTGCGGGATCGCGCCTCTTACTTTCTCGTGGTAGTTAGCGAAGTGGTAGGAGAACATGCAGTGTTTGTCGGCCAGGAAACAGAAGCGTCTCTTCTCCTCCAGCAGAGCCTCTCTGCAGCCGTCTGCGATGAACTTCTGCATGTCTGTCTGACGGCATGAGATGGTCTCCATGAACTACACACAGGATGGGGGTGGGGGGGTTGTTAGTCTTATCTTATCTTAAGTCATTATACAATATATGACTTTAAATTATAATTCATTTTAAGTGGAGGACAACTAAAAGAGAGTGTAATGCACACATTATAAAGCCATCAACAAGCTCCCTCTTTGGATAGGGACATGGGAGAAATTGACCAAATGTACACTGTATCTTACTTTTACTAATAATATAATGATAATAACAGTAGAAAAAGGCCTTGTGGTCCAGTGATTAGCTCCACACTTAAATGGAACAGTGCAGAATCTGGCACCAGTGCTATACGACACTGCAGCCAAGCGGTCTTAATAAACACAAGACTAGACTAGAATGGAACAACACGTAAATAAAAGGGTCTTTTAATCACAAGGTTGTGCTAAATTGTGATTGGAGCAAATAAAGAAAAAAAATCAAATAGGGGAAAATGGAGCATAGAGTTTTCCTAGGCTGTCTAACCAGAAACAGGAAGTGGTTACCATATATAGAAAAAACACAGGGACGGGAGTATGTTAAAAAAGAGTGCTCAGTGAATACTGACAACAACAACATCAACAACAGTAGAAAAAAAGCCCTTTGCAAACTGCAGGTCTCATCATGTGAGGATGCTGATGTAAACAGAGCAGTGACAAGACAGAATCATGACTTCTGTAAACTGAACGCGATAGAGAAATCGCATAAGGTGCCCGGTTGCCGGACATATAAGCGGCCCCTATATAAACTGTGGCCCCCAGTTTTAAGAGAAGAAAACCCCCTGGATCAGCTACTCGGCACCAAATCTCTCTCTGCATTTTCCCTGTGGTTGTCATGGTGACGGTAAAGCAGCCTGCCACAGACCCTCTCCTGCTCTCTGCCCTGTAAGAAGCTGAATGCGAGCTCTTCATTTCCCCATTTTCTCAGCAAACACTCAGCTGGGCTCTTGGTGTGAGAGCCGAGGGTGGAGGGGCAGACAGATCATTATTAGAATGCTGGGCAGTTAGGGAAGTGTTGAAAGTCCACCGGTGTCGTCTTTACCAGATAATGAAAAAAAAAACACACGCTGGGGCACCTGGTGCCACCCGGTGAGGGTGATTTAAAGGTGCAGTGTGTACGATTTCCCTCATTTTTTGTCATGTCTGAAAAACAGTGACATATTGATATTTTCATGAATTTATAATCACCTAACTGTTTTATTTTTTCGCCACTGTCCTTTAGTGAGCCCATTAATGTATATTTACACAGGGAGCGGGTCCTCTCTATAGGGGCTCCCATGTTTTTACAGTAGCCCAGAGTGGACAAACTAAACATCTTTTGAGTTTTCGTGACAAGTGAAGTCCAGAAGGGTGAGGGCGAGGTGATGGATACAACATGCAACTTCACCAATAGATGTCACCAAATCTTACACACTGCACCTTTAATAGGTGCTGTCCAGGTGTGTGTGGGGGGGGGGGGGGGGGGGGGGGGGGTTACATTTCAGCAGAAATGAAAACCAAACGAAACAATGAGGGAGGAGAGAAGTCCAAACAACCTTTTTACAACCTGCTACGACGTCTTGACTTTCTCAGTGAAAGCTTCCGTTTAATACTTCACCCTCGAAGACGCCGAGAATTCCTCTCCCGCCGCCGACACACCGAGGCCACAAAAACAAAGGACAAATGAGAGGCAGTGCCAGGACGGAGTCGTCCCTCCTCCGTGAGATCTGAACAGTCTGACGGTAAAGTACCACAACCCGCAACTCTTAAGGACACTGCACGGTATCGAACGGACCCGCTCACGCAGAACCACGTCAATATTGACGAGTTCAGCGAACAAGTCATCCGTCCGCACGTGTGCGTTCGTTGTTGCCGTGTTTTTCTCTGAGATGGAGGAGATGTATTTCTGTGAGAGCACAGAGCTGCTGGAGACAAGCTCTTATAGTGTGTGCGCCTGTTTTCTATACCTCTGAACCCATGTTTACCTTTGCTTCCTTTATAGCACACGTATATTCAGTGCAGCGCTGCAAACAGCGTAGTCATCAAATGATATGTTGTTATCACTGGCACCAACAACAACAGCAACAGCAACACATAAATAACCACATTCAAGCAATGGCATAAATCAGCGCAGTGCAGTCCACTGCCAGCTTCCATGCATGCACTTTGATAATCAATACAAAAGAAAAAGTTCATTTCTACAATGTATTATCAGTCCGATGATTAAAATATATTTAATTACATTTATGGTTTACACTGAATCTTTCATGATAATAATTATTTTTAATAATAAAAATGTGATGAGTTACGATAGATTTGTAGGTAAATTTGTAGAATTTGTACATTCTTACTTCAATTATTTTAGATTTTTTTGTTTGTCATTCATTATAACATTTTTGTCATAATGCATTATAAGAAAGTCTCATAATTAGTCATCAAGGAGGAAATATCAATATAAAAAGTTCAGAGGTAACCTGAAACATCATAAAGTGTTTTTCCAATATGATTTTGGACTGTAAATTCACACATCCCATTATAGTGTGTCATTTTAGATATAGTATATCTCGCTTTGGTACTTTGTAGATATTTAGATTTCAAGGCATAAGATTAAACTATTTCAAATGAATATACGAGGTTATCTGTCAGTGTTGATATCACATGATTAACTACATATACATTCAAAGGGGAGGAAAAACAAAAATGTCATCTTAAATACATACGTTCATACAAATCTGCTCACAGGTTCTTTCAAATAAGGGCAGAAATGATCTATTAATTATCTATTTAACACGATGTCATTTACATTTCTCTCCTGTCTTTTAGGGAACACTTCAAAGCATGAAGTACATAGAGTGTAACAGTCCCCACCGTTGCATCCTGGTATATAGTTACACTATTCCAACATAGCTAAGAAGCCAAACCTGGAATCTCAGTCCTCTGCAGCATCTCATTCAGAAAACAACTCACCAGGAGAACTCTCTGTACCTGTCACACACTTATTGGAGGCATCAGCTCAGAAGCATGTGCCCGAGCTCAGCGCGCTGAAATGTGCACGCCTCAGAGGGGAGGGAAGGTAGAAGTTTCAGTCTCACCTCGTTCTCTTTCAGATCGTACTTGGAGGAGTTTTTTCCCTGACTCTTCCTCCTCAGCTTCTTCAGGTCCGTCTGCGAGCGCTCCAGCGAGTCCTGCTTCAGCTTGTGCTCCGACTGGTAGCGTTTGAAGGTGGCCTGCGTCGCACATTTCACAGGAGACACGTGAGAGGAACAAATGGGAAAACGCTGGGTTCATTTTATTTCATGAGATGTAACAATCTGTGGAAGGGCGGATGCCCTCCGACGCGAAAGGTGTCCCGGTTTCTAACAACACTTGAAAACAGCGAGGGATCTGATGGACACGGGCGGCTGAGCAGCTGTGACACTTGTGTTGATAGACGTAGATAGGAGAGTCTATTCACTCACATCGTGTATCACAACATTCTTGCTCAGACGCACAACTGGTTCAAATGTACAGACACACAAGTACATTTTCCCGTAAGGGTCATGGGGTCAATGACATTGGATGAGTGTAACCGGTGAGGTCATCACTGTATCGCAGGGGAGGCTTCATCCAGTTCAGTCCAAGTCCAGTTCGGCACAGATCGGATACGCCACGTCACATTTACAATCATGTTGTGTGTGATTTTTATGCAAATGTCCACGGAGACACACACGTGTGCACATTGATATATTTGAATGTAGGAGAAAACATACATCTGAGGGTGGATTGAGAGGTTCGGGGAAAGGAACCCACAACCTCATCTGATCAAAGTGCAAATGCTCTGCCACCCAGCTCCATCCACCCTGCTCCATCTTAAAGAAAGAGGAGTGGAGAGCGAGATTAAGCTCTAAAGGACACTAAAACATTGATCCAGCTATAAATCAAAGATCGACAGCTGGCGTTTGCTGTTTTAGTTGATATTGTCACATTGACCCTCAGTGACAACAATGACAAGGCAAAACGCCTTGTACGCCTTATACGACTGTTCTCATGTCACATATAGAAATATCAGATTGATGAATCCAATCCAAGACAACATAGTGAAGCGACTTAAACTGGATTTGATTCCTGCTTCGGCTTGGTGATCTCAACATATTCATATATGGACTCGATAACATTCACACGTGCTCCATTCAGCTTGGCTGTGACATCTTATTCCAGATGTCTCCTGAGCTGCTTTGCCTTCATGCACCCATTATCTGTACCACTCATCCTCTGGGGTCACGAGGGGGTCATGTACCCGCAAGAAGAACTGAAGCGGGAGCTGTGCATAGACAGTGGACAACACTGTGCCACTGTGCCACTGTGCACATGACATGTTTGCAGTCAAGCTCGACGGACGAGGTTCGGATCGGTGCTGTGCCACTTACGTTCATGTATTTCACGTCCATCTCTGTTTTCTTCTCCAGCTCGATGATGATGTCTCTGTGAAACTTCTTGAACTGCAGAGACAACACGCACACACACGCACACACACACACACACACACACATCCCACTTTGTATTCATGTATGCTGAAACCTGCATTATCGATCACGCGCTGCTCGAACCACAATGTACGGTTCTGCCACACGTGGCCTGTTACGATAAGAGAGGAGAGACCAGCTGGAATTCGTATGATCATGTGCTTCGGAGGGGACCAGATTCCATACAGCACTCAAGTCTTATCGGCCTGTTAAGGTTAAAGATCTACAGCATTTCCCTGGAGGAAGCTGCAGCACGTTGTTTACATTCTGGAGCACGTGCGTGCTTTCTCGGGCTTGCTTACATCATCCCGACTTCTGGCTAATTTGACTCCAATTTGCACAATTTTCGTAAATTTGCAGGCATGCGAAGCATTTCACCTCGAGGCAGCGGAGGTCGGGGATGATTCTGTTGCGTTTTGAAACCTTTAAGAAATGACGGGAATGAGGCCGAAAGGTCGCAGAGGTCGCGCAGCCGCAGAGGAGAGAGCGAAGCAAACGGTGTCTATTAAGGTGAAGATAAGCAGAGCGCTGATGGCCATGAGGTGTTTCGAGGAATGACTCTCTCCTCTGGGCTCCACAACAGGTGAACGATCACTGAGCAAATTCACTTCTTGACAGAATTCCTCTCTTTAGGCCTCAGGTCTACATATCGTCTTCTTCTCAATTTCTTGGGTCTTCTTCTTCTGCACATATAATCATTATTCCTTCATCCTGGTTAAGATGATCTCGGAAAGACACCGACATGTAAACAACTCCTGATGACCTTCTACCTGAATGAGGTCAAACTTTATTCAAAAATTATTTATCTTTATCTATATATGAATTTTGAAAAAAAACCTTCTCTTATTTAGATATATACAATTAAGCCAACTTTTTTTTTAAATGTGCAGTGTGAATATTGTCAAATTTACGATGCATTTTGAGCATAAAGGTTTAAAAAAAATAAAGGTGCAGTGTGCTAGAACCAGGTGAAACTATTTCAATGATTTCACTTTCAGAAATCAAACTTAAAATAATCAGATGAGGAATGAGCATGTAATCCCCTCACTCTTTGAGTTGCTCATTCATATTTACATAGGGGGCTGGTCCTCTCCATGGAGACCGCCATGATTTTACAGCCCAGAACGAACAAACCTCACAACTTTTGTTAACTGAAGGCTGCCGCGGGTGCTACTACATCACTAGATGCCACTAAACCCTACACACTGTACCTTTAAGTAAGTAAGTCTTTACTTACATTCTCTTCGAGTTCGTTATGGGCCTTCCTGTGAGCCTCGGCGATCTCCATGAGAACGAGACCTATAGAAACACATCAGGAACAACTGTTCATATTATTCAGACAGAGAAAACATTTGATTCCCTCCCTTTGTAAAGATGGATGACAGGACGGTTTTGCTAAAAGTGGAGCCTGTCAACTTGCAGACGGGTTGAGTGTCAGCTATAAGCCCCGCCCCGTTGGATCATACAAAAGAATCCTTAGTGCATTTCATACATTTTTCTACAGTGCTGACGTCAAAGCGCTCAAGTGGGTTTGCATAAGTTATTTCATGATGCAACGATGGGGGGGGGGGGGGGGGATCGTCATGAGATGTCCATATATGGGCGCAGTCGTGCTGCCCGTCACTCATCTCAATAGCCCACATGGGACAGATGACTTATCTTCTCTCAGTATTGAAACAGCTGTCAATAAGTAATCGGTGTGTGCAGGGCTGTGGTGTGGCACACAGAACAGTCTCCATTCAGCCACCGGCTCCACTGTAGATAGAGCCGCATACGACGCGAGACAATGGGAGTGAGTCAGTACTGTAAACAGAGGTGGACAATCGTAGGTAAGCACTTTATACGGCTCCCTGTGTCACAATGGGGTGACATCTAGACCTAAGGTTCACTATAGGACACGGTGTTCTGGTGGAACCCGTCAAACAAACTGTGGGGGGGGGACAACACATCTGGACATGTGACAGTGCCATAATGAGGGGAAGGGGGCAGAGGTGAACGAGCTGCATGGATTTCATCACCTGCACCGGCACAGGTGTCAGGAGGTCTGATTTGACCCTTCCAACCCCCCCCCCCCCCTTGCCACCCCCCCCCCCCCCCCCCCCCCCCCCCCCCCCCCCCCCCCCCCCCCTGCCAAGCTCATTTAACCCAAACCTAACATTCCTCTGCGCTCACAGCAAACAAACGTAATAACCCCGGCGGTGGGCGCAGAGGTGCGCGGCTGTGATCGGGCTGCTACAACAACATTGCCCTCTGAAGGTCACCAGAACGTACTGGTAAATGCTGCCTTTGTCCCTCCACAGAGAGAGAGAGAGGGGGGGGGGGGTGAGGGGGTTTGTACAGCCCCAACAACAGGCAGCGTGGAGCAGGGCGAGGGGGAAGCCGAGGAGGCCGTTCAAAGAGGCTGTTGTGCAGCTGCAGGTTTCACCTTTGGGGTTAATAAGGTGTGAACACATGCCTGAGGGAGAGGGTTTCACAGTTTGGACATAAAGGTGCAGTGTGTAGGATTTGTTGTGAATTGTATCGGTAGAAAAACGATTAGAAAATAATCCCACGCTGACATTTTTATGCATTTCCAAACACCTTACTGTACATTTTCATCCCATTACCCTTTAAAGGTGCAGTGTGTACAATTTGGTGACCCCTAGAGGTGAAGTTGCGTGTTGTATCCATCACCTCGCCCTCACCCATCTGAGCATGAAGGAGAACCTATGGTGGACTTCAGTTGTCATTCAAACTCAAAAAAGGTTTAGTACGTCCAATTTGACGTAGATATATGTAAAAAAGTAGGCAACACATTTTAATGACAACTGAAGTCTACCATTTGTTCTGATGGATGCAATGCGCAGCTTCACCACTAGATGTCACCGAATCTTACACACTGCACCTTTAAAAGGTGCACGAATCCAATGAGGAAGCATGTCGAATCCGACGCGGTGACATAACTCCTTTCAAGTGTTTACTCTTTGTTGAAGTTCATAGGCAACAGAGGGTGCAGCCTCTCCTCCCTTTATCTTATCTCTGTATCGACGTTACCAGTGACTCGATCTGTGCGCGCTTTAAGTACGCAGATAAACTAATCTCCGCTCTTCAGTTTCCTCGGGGAGCTCCGTGCGCTGGAAAGTGTCCCGGCGCTGTAGATACTGTGACTCACATCAACAGAAGGGAACTTTGACCATTAACACCAGCACATTGCTCAATGCTGTGGGTTTTAAGCTCAGCTGATACCAGGTACGGGGGAAACCGCCCCGAAGCCTGAAAAACACGCAATTTCACATTAAAGGTGCAGTGTGTGAGATCTGGGGACATCAAGAGGTGAAGTTGCATGTTGAGTCCATCACCTCACCCTCACCCTCAACCTTCTGAACATGCAGGAGAACCTATGTCAGTTGTCATTAAAACTCAAGAGATTTTTAGTGTTGCTACAGTAAAAAACATGGCGGCCCCCGAAGAAAGGACCCACTCCTGACGTGAATATATACATTAGAGTGCTCATTTTCGGGGAATATAAAAGCAAGTCATACACTGAGGTAATTGTACATGTGTAAAAAATCAATATATAATTGTTCTGTTTTATCCTAGTCGCAGAAAAACAAATGACCCCAAAAAATGAAAAAAAAAATCGTTAACACCGCCCCTTTGAAGGAACTATGCCGTTCCTGTTATCGTTGTTGATTTCTGCACTTGTAAATGCCTGTGTCAACACAGGGGCGACGCCTTCCACATTCTCAGCTGGTGACATGATTTACGAGCTGGCAGTGCCCTCCACCATCCCTAAGCCCTCCTGCCAACCCGCTGCCGGCTGAGGGAGCTGGAAGACACGTGGTGGCGGTGTCGGACGTCACCACCCGCTGGCACCCTTCCTCTCTGGCTCACCTTCGTGTGCCACCGCCTTATCTGACTTCTCTATTAGAGCAGTGGCTGCTGAACTCAGCAGCGGCCGTTGGTCATCATCTGCAACGGCGTTTTCATGGCAGAGACGCATCAGCGCCGCCGCGCCCGGGCTTGTCCCTGCAGGCTCGGGGAGGGTGGGATGAAATGCAGCCTCCTCCTCCTCCTGCTGCTGTGTGACTGAGGAGGTAGCTCAGTAAATAGAGTGTTTGGAGGATGCTGCAGAGAAGCCACACACACACACACACACATACAACACACACCTTGTGCACACGGCGGTGTGGCTGTGACTGATAATGGCATCATGGCTGAAATATAAAGCAGTGACTGTGATTAAACTCCAGTTGCACAAGAGGAGAGTTGTGATTAATGTCTCTGTCATCCGTGGTGATGTAAACGGAAATACAGTCATCAGATTACTGGATCTTACAGATCACACAATCATGATAGGACACAAAGTTCTGGATCAGGCAACAGTAAATCTGTAACTGTCCGCTTATGGTCACAGCTTATGTGACCCAAACACAAATAAACATCCTTCAGTAGGGAACGATTCACTGTCTTTGCTCCTGAATATCAGAACAACACGGCAGCAAAGTGTCCACATGCAACGCTCACGTTCGAATTTGCATGAGACACAACACACGCACAACTGTTTCCTGCAGTTCCTGCACACAATTTCCTCGTGAGCTCGCCAAAGCATATTTGGCGAGCAGAAATTAAAAATCCTCACCTTCAAAAGTCCTTAACTTTCAATTGTCAGCAACAAAGTTGATTATATAAAGGCTATACATTCATCACTCACATTTCTTTAAAATAACCAAAATGGTCATTGATGATACATACAAAAACAACAATAATAATGGTACTACTCCTGATAATAATAATAATAATGATAATAATAATCCTGGCTAATCAATAATCATTTCAGCTCCTTTTCACACACCAAAAAAATCCAGAACAGTGATGTGCCACACCGGAGTATTCATTAATAGTTCATTATACTAATAATACTCAAAAGCAACCTTTGTAGTCCACCATTATTCAGTGATTAGAGCATCTACTCTCATTCAGCATATTGATTACTGAATGTTGGCAGCAGATCAGCAGATTAGACCGTTTCCTTAACGCAGGCTGATGACCTGCCACGGTGCTCAGCAGTAACAGCAGTAATGTTACTCGTTTCAGTTTGATGGAAGGTTTCAAACACTGGTCAAACCTGAATCACAAGGTACTTTTGTTCAACCACTGGACGGACACTGTGACTCCGGCTCCAGGCTTTAATTGAGCCGTGAGCGAGTGGCTGAACTGGAGAGCCTCCACCTCAGTGGTGGTGGAGAAGGAAAGAGGGTGTTTGAGGTCAGGCACCATTACAGTGGTGGAGTGTGACAGTCATGACTTCATAACTGACTCTATGGCAACATCCACCACCTCCTCTATATTGACTCCTTATTGTATCTATTTCCAGTCTTGACAAGTGCTTGGGGAAAATAACTGCATCTGTGTGGCTGATGCCACACACACGTGATGAATGAGACTGAGTTTCCACAATTTGGATTATGTCTTATCATGTTAAATATGTTGAAATGAGATATATCTGTTCATTTTGATGGTTGAAAGTCACAAGGATCAGAGTGCCATGTCCTTGAAAGACCATTTATTGTTATTATATATGGAACAAACGTAACTAGGTTATATGTAATAACTGGTATGACTTTTATCTTCATGTCTCCAGGGCAGTGGTTCTCAGCTGGTCTGGGTTCGGGATCTACCAGTTAATGCTAGAGAGGGAATTGCGTTTTCATTCAAAAGTTTATCTTAGTGACACAAGGGAATAAAACGCGCATACGTGTCCTCTTTTGTTCTCAGTATAAAATAATACATATTTCATGTTGTCGGTGTCGTTCTTAAGTTTCATGTTGAATTTACATGTGTAAACAAGCTTTACATGTTTTGTTCTAGCTGAGACATAGCAGGTGTCTATTAGCATTACAGGTTAAGGAGTGTGACGAGAGCACTCCTATGCATAAAAAAATCCTCTTCAAAATAAAAGCACAGGAAAAAAAAAATCTTAACTCTTTTTCCTCTGCGAACCACTTTATATCCTCTACGCCTACCAGTCTTGGGGATATATTGCTCTATGGATGGCATATACTGTATGTAAATATCACACCCAATGTATGTCATACATTTCATATTCTAAATGCCCACATGAGGACCTAAGAGCCATATGACCCAAACAGCATTGGGGTGGAGGTAATGGTGGCCTATTGTGTGACAGTCTGCTTTTCAGGGGTCAAGGGTCAAATTCACAGTGACTCCAATGCATGTCCGCGAAAAAGTATCTGGGCTGAAACTGCACGGTTCGGCCGAGGTATGCAACTGGTTTCAAACTGGAAAAGACAGAACCCATAGAAGAGTCCCCTGTTACTGTTGGAGGGGTCGTGGTGCAGACACAAGCCAAATGCCCGGTTCGTCTGGAGAGTGTAAAGAATTCTGCCAAACAGCCGGGAAATATTGAAAATGTCACAAACAACCACGACTTCAACCTGTCTTCAGAACAAATGACTCCCCTCACCAGCCAAATCCACTTTAAGGAGCTATCAGCGGGAAACACTCTCGCCATCTCTCCTCTGACTCCTCCCACTTGTCTGAGAGAAGGAATTAAAAAACACTATGTGTGACATTGTAATTCCTCATGCTGTCAGAAAGAAAAAAAACTTCACAAAAACAATTTGGACTCAAAGAGCCCAGAGAAAAGGTGGAAAGGGCTGGGTCCAAACTATTCTTTCTTTATTTCTATCCTCAATGTTTTGGGCCCGTCCAACCTGCCTCTCAGCTGCTCCCTGTGGAGTCCTACACAGGAAGCCTCTGTTTGTACACCCACTGATGCTGTGATATATATATATATAGTATATACTGCACTACTGCATTCAAACACCCAAACAACTGGTAATAGTGCTAATTGGAACAAATACAAATCCTCTATAAGTGAATGTTCCCCTTATTCCCCTTTGACACTTTGAGCCTGATACAGTCAAGTCTTTGAGGCTTATGGGGGCGGATGGAGGAATAGGTGATGAGCTTGAGTCACAGGTCTGTGTGTGTGTGCTGTGTGGGTGTATGTGTGTGTGTGTGTGTTTGTTTAGCCTGTTTGCTGTGGCTTTCAGCATGTGAGAGAATTCACACTGTCTCGTTGTCGTCCGCTCGTCAACGAATGACAGTGAATCCCTGTGTTTGAATATGACCCTTGCTACAGTTAAAGGTCCAGTGTGTAAGATATGACACATAATATCCCAAGTTACATCAGCAAAGACAAAATATGTAATTATATACTCATGATTTTCTGAGTGAGGGATCACCTGATTGTAAGGCTTGTTGTTTTTTTAGTGCGCTGGAATCTTCTTCTTATTCGGAGAAGGTCCTCTGCATGGTGGCAGCCATATTGCACTACCATCATTCTAAACAAGCACCTTTCGAGTTTCAATGATAACTGAGGGCTATCATAAGTTCTCACGTGCTTAGAAGGAAAGGTCGGAACATACAACTTCACCACCAGATGCCAGTTAATGGGACACACTCTGCCTTTAAAGTTAAAATGAAGGGTACGGTTTTCCGTTTACTACCAATACATGGATCTGACTTTTCACTTCTTGTGCACACTTGGAGCCACAGGCACACACTCCACTCACTCCTCTCACCAGACAGAAAACATCTTATCCACATTCCAGCATGGTGAAGTCAACAAAACACCTCAACCTGCACCAGGAGAAATGTATGAACCGTCCCTTTAATATCGTCAACACTTTGGTGTTGAAAGCTACTACCCCCAACAAAGGTATTTTTGGAGTTGTTGGCTCTGTGTTTTTACCGTGCAGTGACAGTACGGGCTGCCGAGTGAAGAGCCAATAATTTAATGAAGCGATGAAGTTCTGACATTGTTGAGTGACGGGTGTGGTGTGACCTGAAGAACGCGACCAGTGTTTCATAACAGATGGTATGAAGAGCATCTCCAGGCACAGTGCATTTTCCCCCTGCAAAAAAATAATGGCACCCAGCCACTATGACCCAATAGTGGCTATTACATCTGCCCTGCCCTAACATAATGACAGTGACCGGTACCAGGATTAAATGGGCGACCCACATTGCGTCCATGTGTCCATCTTGTTCACAAACAAATTAACGGGGCAATAACCACGAAATGTACATTGTAGAAATCTAGAGAGACATTGTTTCTAGAAACAGAAGAGTGGAAGATAAAATAATTTCCTCATGTTCTTTCCATTACCCATTAGGGCGGGTCCAGGAGGGACAAACTTAACACCCTCTGACGGGGGAGCGAGCGGCGGCGGTGGCTGAGCGGAAGAGGAATTGACCCGTAGCAAGTGGTAACAAAGGTAACATAGATTTGATTCCCATCACATATGCCAAAGTATCCTTGGGCAAGATGATTAATCTCATATTACTGCCTTCAGCCCTGTGGACTCACCATCTGAGGGTCATCAGGTGCAGTGGTAATTGGGTGGGTAACTCTGCTTCAATAGCAACCTCACCACTAGATGTCACCAAATCCAACACACTGAGCCCTTTTAAAGTCTTTCCTCTCAGAGAAGAAATATGTCCGCGAGTGCCGTGTTTCATAATGTCACGAGTCAGCTTTTTTTTTTCTTTTTTCAATCATCTGATTCATTAATCCAGACACAGGCGGCTCAGCTGAAATGTCAGTGTCCTTTTTCAGGTGGACGTTTCATTAATGATCCACTCTGCTGCCGAGTGGATGACTTTTCCATTTGTTTGCACAGAGCTCTGGTCGATGATCAGGTTCCGGTAACAACAATCAAAATGAGATGCCCAACTGTGACTTATTGTGCCAAGCCTGTCGCTCCTTCATCTTTCCTCACGTCTCTGTTTACATTTCCAGCACATGCGACAGACCCACCCGATCTGGAGAGTCTGGCACAGTGACGGCTCTGTGAAAGCCACCTCACCCGCTCTGACGTTTCATCAAAGTCTATTTGACTTAGAGCGAATGCCAACGACAGAAGGGGAACTCAGTCAGAAACCACCGGCAGAGAATCCGCAGGCTTTGAGATCGTTCGTAACAACCGCCACGGTCACCATTTTCCTTTCAAAGATAATGACGGAACATTATCTCCCCATTTTATCTGG
>JAFBJT010106031.1:16354-38088 GCA_016785325.1 Chascanopsetta lugubris | reverse complement strand
GCCTTTTAGGCCTCATGCAAATTCAAATCCAGCCAATTTGCATAAATATGTCTGTGCGCAAGCTTTGATGTTTTAGTCCGACGGGGTCTGGGTGTTCAGTCTTGATATTTGCGGCCTTGATGACGAATCTGCGCGTCGGTGACTTCGCTTGGTCCTGTGTTTTCATTAGACTGAGGGAAATGTCACAGCAGATTTACTGGAGAAGCATCCAGACACCGCATTTAACAGCGTCGCCTCCTCCTCCGACACATGTGAGCCATGTGAGGCCCGACGGCGCCTCCGCGCTCTCATCGCGCCATTAGCCCCAAAATGGCGCGATGTCTCCACGCTTGTTGTTCCCGCAGGAGCTTTGCGACGCCTGGGGGATTGAAAAAGCGACGATCCCTGCTGGCGCTTTAAAAATTCCAGCTCACAAAAGTGGAATTTACAAGCAGAGGAGAGCGTGTTGATACCTGGTGGTGTTTTTCCACCCAGCTGCTCCTCTTCCATGAGGATCGTTCCACGTGTGCATGGAAGGGGGGGGGGGGCTCTCCCCAGGGGAGATGAAGGGGCGTGCCCACACAGCGTCACATCAGTGTATATTACACGATATATAAAGATGGACATAGCGGCCAAACATAGGTTTCCGCAGAGGGCTCCTGAGGCTAGAAGTGGGCGGAGCGCTAATTGCCATCTTGTGAAAGCCTGACTCCTCCTACTTCCTGGTTCATCCGAAAACGGGCAAATGGCTGTGTTGCTGTCACGGCCCCCACAGAGGGTCGGCCCAGGTGTCCCCCGAGAGGACACGTCCCTTCGTTCTGCAGAATTTCAAACCTGGACAGAATCAAAGAGCTAAGCCCCGTCCCGTCATAGTAACAAATGAGACTGACTGAGAGCAAAACTGAAGTTTGTTTGGACTTTAAACACGTTCCATTCACCTCTGAAGCTGAACATTTGAACATGGGGGTCTGTGGGGATTCACTCTCTTTTGGAGACCACCCTGTGAACTGCGAGTGTTTACGCTTCTCTCTTGGACTCATCCATCAGCCCTGGAGGTTACCGCTTGGTTAGTCCACACAAAGACCCCCTGATCAGACAGTGAAAAAATCAGACAATTTGAAAATACTAAAATTTGAAATAAAATAGGAAAAAAAACAAAAAACAAATGTAGAAATATGTGTCTGTGTGTGTGTGTGTGTGTGTGTGTGTGTGAGAGAGAGAAATGCGACTTCCTTTATCCCATAAGTCATTGTCTCCTGGTCCAGACGGCTCCGACTCAGCTTCTCAACGTGGCTTCACTAATCTGCCGTCATTATGTCTCACACTCAGCTCACTTATTCATCCACTCACCGTCTCCCCCTCTGTTCTGTGCGTGTGTGTGTGTGTGCGTGCGTGCGTGTGTGTGTGACAAGGTGGGACCCTTGCTTCAGGGTGGAAAATCTAAAAAGATGTCAGACGCGTTCGTGCCTCTCTGTGCAGTGACAGAGGTTTCCGATGTGCGAGTGTGATCCTCCGCACGAATCGTCTCGGTGGCTCCGCGTCGCCACGGTGACGCAGAGCCTCCTTGTTTTTCATCAGCCGTCGGGCCTGCGGGTGTGTGGTGACGCAAGGCGCTGCGTGGGCTGGATCTAAATCCACACTACCTGACGGCATGGGTTCGAGTGAGTTCAGAGAGGAAAGGGAAACCCCTCGCTCTTCATCCGAATCCAGCATGAGGCTCATTTCTTATTTATTCAAAGACAGTTTTAGATTCGACTCTTCATAGTGATCGGGCAGAGTTTTATATATATATATAAAAAATGTGACATGAACTGTAAAGATCTTGTTTCCCAGGAAGTGGCTGACACTGAGTAAACATCAGCATCGCGTTCCCGTCAGAGCAGTTCTGGAGAATATAAACGACACAAATATGCTTTGATTTCCGCTGGTAACTACGTTTTGTGCATTAGCATGTGTGCGCAATGTTAGCTACCGCGTTCTGGAGTTTCTTTGTGATCATCCTACCTGGTTTATCTGCAGTGAGTGCAGTTTTTTTTAAAGCTATTGTTTTTTTCTTTATTTCAAAAGCAGGAAAGGAAGGATTTGATGATCAGTTCACGTTTTGACCTTTAAACGCACTTTCTGCGTTTGTTGACATAAAACTATACTGAAGGAGTCACCATGGAATTAGATGGTGGGATGTGGTGCGGGTTAGGAACTGGTCCTTTGATGCAGATGCAGATCTGCAGGGGGATCAACTCTTGAAATTAAAACAAAATAAAACAAAGTTAGAATACATTCAATGAAATGAAAATAAAATGGAATAGATCCAAATAAATGAAACAAATGAAATCAAATGCAGCAACATCACAAACAGCAGGCATCCTCTTCAGACCTTATGCATATAAACCTACTTTGCAGCGCATGTTCCAAAGTCCAAATCAAACAATGACACAATGGTTGTCGTTGTGAAACAACAATCCTTCTCTTGCTGTCGGTGCATTCGCAGCCGTGTGGCAGCGCTGTGAATTCAGTCCATTTGCATTATTACACTGGATTGCTTTATCTTCCTTTGAACCCAATTTTAGATTATCCGATGATTTGAGCAGAATAATGAGCAAATCTCAAATCTGGAAAATGATCGCGATGAAGAAGTTGTTGGCCTCCTCGTCATTGTTGTGCACAAACCTCTTCCAACCACTCTCTCCCTCCCCGTGTCTGACCATAAGCATAACTGCTGAAGTGTTTTTGGTTTTACGACCAAAACAAACACTTTTCACAGAACTGTAAATCTAAAAGTGGAAAATGCACTGACACCTCTGTGAGGACAAGAACTGTAATCATAAACTAGACAAGTACACTCATGGTCATTTATCCACAGCTGTGACACAAAGGCCAAAACACCTTACTCATCATGCTAAGTGTCATCTGTCACATTCTAGTTATTACCATCACTGGACAATCGTCCAGTCCACAGTGTAACATTGTGTTCTCTATACTTCAAAGGGCCTCCTTTAACAGTACTACAGCACATTATTGCTTTTGATCAACAGTATATGGTGCAAAGTTGTGTGCATCCTACCAGGTTTATCTACAATGAAGAGTTTCTCATAATCAGTCATGTGTTTATTACGTTCTCATACAGCACTGGATGTATGCCAGCACATGTAGCAAGTGTAGATATTATTATAGTCATTGTCTTTATCTAAGTACGCCTAAAGCATTATGTCATCAGCTAATTTATTAAAGTACTGTTTGTGGGATTTAATGACTGTTATTTATTATTTCAAAGAATTATTTATTATTTTAAAGACTTTTATTTATTATCGTCAGGACTTTTATTTATCATTTTAAAGACTTATTTATTATTTTCAAAGACTTTTAATTATTTTTTTCAAAGACATGTAATTATTATTCAAAGACATGTATCTATTATTTTAAAGACTTGTACTTATTTTTTTCAAAGACTTTTATTTGGAGAATGGTAACAACAGTAAAAATGAGAGAATATGCAAATAAAAAGAAATGTGTCCGTGCCTCAGAAAACAATTTGACAAATAATGAACTTCTTTGAATCGAGCGTTTGACCGGACCCCTGACAAACAACACGTCTCTTTATGACTCCACTCGAGTGTTCTAATGAAGAATTGAGTTTGGCACTGAACTGATGAACTCTGCTTCACCCTGTCACTGCATTCATCTATTCACCATCAGGGCAAACCTGTTCCTCTCCAAAGCTGGGTCAACACACACATACACACACACACACACACACACACACACACACACACACACATGCTGAGCTCATTTAACTGTTAACATGGCTGTTTTTAATGTTCCTCATAAGAGGCTGCATGTACACACACACACACACACACACACACACACACACACACACACACACATGCTCACAGACCCTCACACACAAAGCCTCGTAAAGCTTTCCTAACGAAATGTGTGCCTGGCTGCTTGCTCAAACACACACACACACACACACACACACACACGCACACACACACACTGACTCACACATGCGGCTGCAGCACAGCACTCGTATTTAAACTGATGTGAGTGCTGTCACGACATCCGACTAGTCCTATTTGTTCCACAGAAGCCTTGGCGTGAGAGAGCAGGGTCACCCCACTGGCTCTCATGCAAATCCATTCAGTACACACACACACACACACACACACACACACATGCGCGCGCACACACACACACGCACACACTTAATGGTCCTGCAGATAAGCAAAAAGACAGAGGCAGGCAGAGAGTGGAGAGAGGAAGGCAGACAGACAGGCAGGCAGGCAGGCACACACACACACACACACACACACCTCTGAAGACATCAAGGCTGAAATAATAACGCTGTCGAATGCACATGTGGGCAGCTCCCTGTTTAAAATAGAAAGTTAGAGCAAAAAAAAAAAAGGGACGTACGTCTGAAAGCACTGAGCTCGCTGGTGCCACCACACTGTAGAAGGTGGTATTGCATCTCCCAGACCTAATTATGAAAACTGTGTTTTCCACGTCACTTTCTGTGAACAGTTTTCGTCTGAGGAGGTTATTTAAGGTCGAACATTCAATCTCACGCATATCAACAGAACTCCCAGACAGTCAGGTACAAGATGTAGAACAGAATACACTACTACTACTAAAGATAATACAAATAGTAATAACGATAATGATGAAAATCATTTTCTCTGACTGTTCATTGGGTGACCTCGAGAGTCTTGAAAGCCAATGGTGAGTAGAATATGAATAACAGTATTGATAAATGTTCCATATATACACACATCTTACCTTTTTCGGTGGTGGACCTTATTTTAGCATCATTTGATTTTCTTCCATATATGCGAACTCTCACCTCTTGAGGGACTCAAACGCTCCTATAGGAATAATTAGACTCTCACTCGAACCACAGAGCTGTTAGCCAGCATGTGTGGCTTCAATCTTTCAACAAACACCCCCCCCCTCCCCCCTCCCCCCACTCCCCCCTCTCCCCCTCTCCCCTCCGCCAGCACTTTTTTGCGGAACCATATTTGGAATTGTCCATTAAAACAGATGGTGGCGGCAATACGATCAACTTGAATGTCAACTCCCCCCACTCCCCCCTCTCCCCCTCTCCCCCAAAAAGGGAAACATAAAAACATTCCTGACACAGACCCAGAGTTGAGTGAGTGAGTCGCTGGCAGAGCAGAATCCAGGGCACTACACTCGGTGACGCAACCCAACAGGTGGACCAGGTCTCACAGGCAGGACGGCGTGGGGGTGGGGGGGGGGGGGGTTCAGAGGAGGGTTGCGTGCGTGCGTGTGAGGACCATTTGGTTCAGCTCTTATCTGAGGAGGGCGAGTGCAGCCGAGGCTTATGTCATAAAAGTTGTATCATAAAACGCCAAGAGAGCGAGGGACCTTCACGTTTCACTGTCCGTCCCAAATCTCCCCTCTCATCTGGCTCCGCCCTGTTCGGTCCGACCTCCGTATTTGTCCCCGCCTGCGCGTCCCTCACCAAATATGTCAAGCGGGACAATATCAGTCATTTCATTCCAAAAAAAAAAAAGAGAATAGTGGGTCAGACTCAACCCTCCTCCATCCTCTTAAATTCTTTTCCACTTTCGCCCCTCCCCCTCCCTCGCTCTCGCTCATTCCTCCCTCACTCAATCTCTTACACACACACACACACACACACACACACACACACACGCACGCACGCACGCACGCACGCAAGCACACACTCAGCATGCTTCATTATACACTTGCCCACACAGCATAGCGTGCCGGAAACAGACCCAATAGATGCCAAAGCTCCCGCTCCCTGCAGGCTCCATGCCCCTAAAACACTGGATGCACCTTCCCCCAAATTAGGTTAATTTGCTTTTGCCACAGAGACGCCCTGAGAATATACAGTCGAGTGCCTCCGCAAACAATTACTGCGAAGGAGCACGTGTGTGTGTGTGTGTTTCTTTTTTTTAATCAATTGAAATCCTCATTAATCATTAACCTGATGAGATGCAATTAAAACCAGCTAAAGAGAAATGGATCTGAACAGTCCTTTGAAATAATCATGTTATGGAGCCAGATGCTGCGCAGGCAGCTGTAAGGCTACTTTATCTAACATGTGATATAGTGCGACCTCGGATGAACTTTCGATGTGACCTGATGGTTTATGTCAAACTCATGCTGGTTCTCGTACGTCCTTATTTGAGCTCAAGTGGGCGGGGCCAGTACAATCGCAGCATAATGCCCCATAAACAACAACAACTCAAAAATGTCACCTTTGTTCTGGTGCAAAAAAAGTACGTTGTAAAAATGTTTACATTGATGACTGTGGTAGCACAGGCTCCCCCTAGTGTTTTGGCATAGTAAGTACAGGTCATTAAATCGACGTGGCAACATCTCTGTCATGTTTACACTTTGCATAATTATCCCGCTGGCCTAGAAACAACAACAACAACTGTAAAACATTATGAACAGCCTCCTACTTTTACTTTTGTTGAAAAATGTACGTCATTTTTACAATTTCATGACATCAAAGTCATCTCATGGGCTGCATTGCACCGTCTGGTGGGCCACTTTTGGCCCACGGGCCGTATGTTTGACAGCCCTGTACTTTGAACAACAGTTGGGACTGAAATGTACAAAATGTCCGCAGCTCCTCCTTCTCGTGTCCTTGCCACAGGGTATTCGAGGATATGAGCAAATTTGGAGAGGGAGAGTGAGTGAGGCAGAAAGAGAGGAGGGGGTTCCCCCCCCCCACCCCCTCCCTGCCCCTGCTTTGGCCCACAAGGTTTGATTACAGTCTGGGCCTGAATGCAACATTTTCTTTCCAACCCCTCCGCCTCCTCCCCTCTCCTCCCTCCACCATTTAGCTCTTTCCTTTTCTCTCTCTCTGTGCCGTGGAGGCAGATAGACTCAGGCAGGAGGTAGGTAGACTAGACTTGAGTGGGCGAGTGCAATTTGCATTAGAGAGAGAGAGAGAGAGAGAGAGAGAGTCTGTACGATTCATTGACGGGCCCCATAAATAGCACATGCAGCGTGCACGTCTCCTGAAATGAAATCACACCAAAGATCTTGTCTCCCTCCGTCTGTCTGTTGACGCATGCAAGTTCTCTTTGGGTCAGACTGCAGAAAGACAGAAAAAAAATATCAGCGCAATGAGATCATGTGAAAAAGGACAAAAGTGTCTGTCGAAAGGCATTTGTGAACACTCTATTAGTCCAAAACGATCGGTGCTGTAAAAGCCCCTGAGGGAATGTCTGGCCGTTATTCCGCATTACTTCTGAGGCAGTGGATTAAATGCACGCCACCCAAACACAGAGTGGGAGTGGAGGGGACCTGTGCATCCAACTGTGACTCGGTCTGCGCGGTAACGTTACTTCAAAATATGTTTGTACCGAATTTTGAAAGCTCTATTTGATTTGATATTTGAACATATGATCATTTAAAAATAGCGGATAACCCGTCTCAGCGCTCTCGAATGTCATGTATCTGTGGCGTGTGCGTGTGCGTGCTGGAGCTCCTTCGCCACGTGACACAAAACTGAAGTGACTTGCATTTCCCGCTAAAGTTTCGACCCCCTGCAGACGGAGGGCAGCTGATTTGGATGTGGTGAAGATTATCTGTTGCTCAAAAGGTTAAAACGAGACGCTGGCACACCAGTGGCTGACAGCTGAGATGGCATCTTGGCCTCTGCCACGCAAACGCTTTTCCTCCTTTTATTTATTGATTTGGTTTGTCGCTGTGTCAAAAGTAAACGTGTCCTTTTCTGTAAATGTAAATCAGACTCCTTCACATCTTAAGTTTTTGTCAAAATAAAATGATTATTTGAAGTAAACATCATTCAGACAAGCACTCCTTGTAAGTAATCTCATTATGTAATATTGTAGAATTGTATAATTTTAGTTTCTTGGACAACTGAGTGCAATGTAATACAGTAAATATCTCATTGTGTAGAGTCTACACAATGTCTACACTGTAGACGGTGCTACATTTTTTGTTCAGATATATAAAAATATATCTACTTATAGGTAATTTATCTTTTTGAATATGATAAACTAAATTTTCACTGTTATTTACCTATTAGCAGAAGTGATGAGCTGGGGAGAGTGGCACAGAAAACGTATGTGCATCATCTCCACGCTCATGCTCTGCTTTTATTTTGACAGCACATCCGGTGCAGCGGACCAATGTTGCACCGTGGCCATAGCAACAGGAAGTGTGAACGGCGCAGCTGTTTGTATTCCAGGTATTTAGCGGCATAATTGACCCACATTGGGAGCGACATATCTTCCGAATGGGTACGTAAAATGTTTACTAGTGATGAAAGTGATAGACTCGATAGGGGTCTAAACCGGAAGTAGCTTTCATGTCCTAGTTGCTAACTGCTTAGTTAGCTTAAGTTAGCATGGAGTGAGCATTGATTTGTTTACATGTCGTCAGATCGACTCAACTTCCTCTTTTAATGAGTATGGTCAATATTATGACTGTTAGATATGCATGTCAAAGTAATGTCCTCAATAATATAACTGACAAGATATTAGTGTTATTTTTTTATAGTTGTTATTGCCAGTATTATTCGTAATGATAATAATGATAGTGGTAGTGGAAGTAGTAAAAGTAGTTTATTTTTAGAATCTATTTTCTCATGGTATTATTTTTAGTACGTAGTCCTTCATAGTACTTTATCTCTTGTTTTTTACTACTTATTTTATCATAAAAAACACATGAATTTTATTGTTTTGGATTTTATTGGTAAGACCATTTATATCATCCTATATTTTTCCAATCTTGATACATTATTTATTATTATTATTATCGTTATTACATTTAACTCTAATTAGATTATGGACAATTTCTATGTTTTTCTAAAAAAAAAGATATGTTTCTAATTGCATTTTAATGTTTGAATGGTGCTATATTCGGACGATATGACTTCATTTGACTGCATTTCGTTTTATTATGTGTATCTGGATGTTTTGCAAAGCACATTGAGTTGCCCTGTGTATGAAATGCGCCATACAAATAAAGCTGCCTTGCCTTGACACTCTTAAAATGATGGACAGGAGGATGGATAGGTTAAATAACCATATGTCAATCATTTGGCTGAAACAATTGTCTTCATGGATCAAAACAATCAAATTACAGTAGCACACTGGTGAACTTCTCTCCGCTCCCTCGTGGCTAAATGCTTTCTGCCCCTGCAGTGCCCGTCTCTGAGCTCATGCCAAACCACAGGCCCTCATGAGTTGATGTGTTCGTGCATGTTCCCCCTGTCACGACTCAGGCATGCGTCCATGCAGAATAGATGAGTTTATGAACAGCTTGCCTCTCTCACATTAGACTGATTAATAGTTCAATCAGGGCTAAAACGGACAAAATGTCACGAGGGAACGCTTGTCGTGCAAAAACCAGGCCCTCCTCGACGGCGTCCATCTAAAGGGATCGGCTGCTTAATGCCGTCACAGGCCGTTACTAATTTATCTGTGTTGTGTGAGCCAGCCGCGGATCTCTGCTGTGCTCTAAGAGCAGAGCCCGGAGACAGTAGGGGGGCAATCAGGCTATTAGCGTGCATGAGCATGCAGCCTGCTCTTTGATTGGGCAGGGTTCCGTGTGTCCGCGCTGGCAAGTGTGAGCCAGCCACCGCGGGTGCACGAGCTTATTGACATGCATGTTTAGAGCCGGTTTCAAAGTTCAACGTTTTGCATGATTTTCCAAAGCTGCATGTTTGCGTTTATTGCTGCACATCCGCCTGCGTGTGGTCTGTGAGGGTATTTACTGTGTGGCATGCAGCAGGGCTCCGGGGACCATCTGATAGGAGTGACCTCTGGCCCCAAGTTGGCCCGAGGTATTTAATCTGGGGTCAAGTGTTGTGTTGGCGTGATGCTTTCTCTGCCGTCATGGTGAGCTGATAGATAAATGCAATGAAAGCACACACACACACACACACACACACACACACACACACATGGGTTGGGCAGGCAGCACTGTTCTCCTCACACGACCTGCTGCGTCCACGGTCACATAACCAACTGTACCTCTGTGGCCACTGTTACACAACAGCAGCGTTACACACTGTTCAAGTCAACCGTGGCTTCTGTTGTTACTTAAAGGTGCAGTGTGTAAGAATAGGTGACATCTAGAGGTGAAGTTGCATGTCCATCACCTCACCCTCACCCTTCTGAGCATGAAAGAGAACCTATGAAATATGTACGATATATCCAGTCTGGGCTATTGTAAAAATATGGTGAGCCCCATGTGAAAATACATTAAAGGGCTCGTTGAAGGGAAATCGGAAACAAAAGAAAACATTTAGGTGATTATAAATTCATGAAATATCAGTATGTAATTGTTATGTAAGCGAAATCTTACACACTGCACCTTTAACGATAAGCTGTTATTCCAAAGTGTAGGTTGACTTGATAAAGCCTCTGTGTGTGTGTGTGTGTGTGTGTGTGTGTGTGTGTGTGAGTGTGTGTGTGTGGGTTTGGGGGTGTGTGTGTGTGTGGGGGGGGGTGGGAGGCGTGCTAATGTATGGCTGTGAAATGGCATAATCTACAGTCTATAATCTTAATGCCATAAGCTTTACTGATTAATCTATTGAATGGAGTGAACAGCAAATGGATTTAATATGGTGGACATCACGCTAAGGGATTTGGCCCCTTACATTAACTTCACAGGGCTACGTGCTGTTCATTAGTTTACAGGTTCCGGCAGCTTTTCCTTTAAAAGAGAAGACCATGTTCCTGCAGGTGGAGCAACACGTCCCATGGCCTTGAAACACTTTGCTGTTATGGTTTAATTTTCAGTCGTTATTGGTCAATGCATTATATAATGTGGATGTTAGACGGATCGATTAAAACCGTGCCCAAGTTTGTATGAATGTAAGGGGACTGTTAGAGTCCCAGAGTTCTATTCTAGTACTTTCTAGTTTGCTGTGAATTGAAAAGGATTCATTAAAACAATCCGATGCTTCATTAGATTGACACTCACCATTTTCATGCATTTTATATGAAGTTAAAAATATCAAAGAGCTGCTCTGCATAAGTGTATTTCCGTCTTCTCTGTATTTCATTGTTTTACTTCTCAATAATTGTCACCAGTTGAAAATCCATCACGCTCACTCCGCTCCCCGTCCTCTGCTTGTTTCCAGGAGACGAGGAGACGTCCGTGGAGGCGACGAAGGTGAAGGAAATGACGCTGGTTCACCGCTGTCCTCCGCTTCATCCGCTGCCTGAGGAGATCGAGAAGGTAGGCAGTGATTTAAAACACGCACCTGACAGCGTTTTATTTTGAAGTGGTGAAGAGAGACTCTCTTTTTTCCTCTGGCACACACGCTAACAACTTGTTAGCGTTAACTTGTTAGCGACGCGGCATATGTTGCTGATGCAGGAATGTAAATATGTTGATGATGCTCTGCCTCCATATGCTTCGTTCTTCCATATGATTTGACGGGAATGCGCGTCTCCTTTCATCTTCCATCTGTTTATTTTTATTTTTTTTACATGGATGCAGATGAGAAAGTAACATGCCAACGATGGCACGATGCTTCATGTCCTGGTCCATGTCCGGTGGCAGGGACACAGTCCCCTTATGTCTCCATATGGTATGAATGTGATTAAGCAGGGAATGTCTCCTGCTCTTCACCTCTGAAACAGGAGGCTCAGAGATGATCCACCAAACCACTTCATCTCTGTGCTCAGGGACGTGACAAAGAGGTTGTAGTCCAACATTTGTACAAATGCCACTACATAATAGTTTGGTGATCCTCACCCTGACCCAAACCCTGGTAGAATCACTCAATACGTGCGTCCGTGCGTCGGACTAACAAGGCCGATTCGACCTTTGACCCCTGAGATCCAGTTGAGAGTTAATTACATCCAATTAACAACTTGAAGAAGTTTAGAGTTTAAGTGTCATGTTTAGGGACCAGTTTGACTTTTGACCACTCAAATGATTTTATTCATGAATGTGAGTGACTATTTGAGTCATTATTTTAAATTTAATCACGCCATCATTAAAATGAAATGATTTACTTGAAATTATAGATTTTATATCGATACCAAATTTGAGAAATGAATAACATGAAACATGAATATACAACTCAGTGCACCCTGTCCCCTCAGTGCAGAGCTGTAAGATTACTCAATGGATAAGCAATGTCTCTCTCTGTCTCTCTCTCTGTCTCTCTCTCTGTCTCTCTCTCTCTCTCTCTCTCTCTCTCTCTCAGCTCCTCTATTTGTTGCTCTCAAGTAATTTCTGGAATTTCTCATTGAGGCCTGTAGATGTCTGTGAACAACAACACCCACTGCCATCATGTGCAGGTCTCCATTCCACACACACACATACACACACACATACACACACACACACACATACACACACACACACACACACACATTCCACTTTCATAAGAAATCAATTATTATATTATTATTATATTTATTGATTCTTGTTGTGGCCTGTGTGTGTGTGTGTGTGTATGCGTGTGTGTGTGTGTGTGTGTGTGTGTGTGTGCACACGTGTTTCAGTCCCACTCTGTATCATTGTACTCGAGCAGAATGTCATAAGCAGACACAGAGCAAAGGACAGAGAAAGAACGAGATACAAAGAGCGGACGAGGGGAGGGTGAGACTGACATTTTGATCAAAACCCATCTGGTTCAGTCTCAGGATGCACCTCCCTCCCTCCCTTCCTCCCTCCCTCCCTCCCTCTCTCCCTCCCTCCCTCATCCACTCAGATCCCAAAAGGTCTGTAAAATAGAGGATGTTCTGGGCTTAACCCCCTGCTGAGAACACTTCAGCAACATTTATTGGAGGAGGCTTCGGTGGCTCGGGGGTTAGAGAGCAGAACACACACACACAAAAAACAACAGAGGCAGCGCAGAGGTTGTGAGCTCAAAGCTCTGGGCAGCAACATGTGCGCCAGTCGGTGTGGGAGGCATCGAGGAGGAGGAGGAGGAGGAGGAGGAGGTGGAGGAGGAGGAGGTGGAGGAGGAGGAGGAGGAGGTGGTGGTGGTGGTGGTGGTGGTGGTGGTGGTGTACTAACAGGCCCATTTAAGTGCTGTTAATCCTGGTGTGCTGGGAGCGGGCTGGCACCGAGCTGTAATGGTGGGCTGCTGAGAGGGAGAGTGTTTGCACACACACATATACACACACACACACACACACACACACACACACAGCTATACTTGTTCGGACTGTGCTTTGACTTCCATTCAGTGTGAAAGGCCTTAACACCACCTCATCCCTTACCTTAACCAATACCAGCCCCTTTGCCCCTCACGCTCAGAAAAGACTGTTAAGCCTCATTAGGACGGACCCTCGGTTCCCATGTTGTCTGCTCCCCCCGACAAGGTCAGTGTTTACAGCAGGGGAGTCAAACATACGGCCCGCGGGCCAAAACCCGCCCGCCAGACGGTCACATGTGGCCCGTGAGATGACTTTGCAAAGCGTAAAAAATGATAGGCAATTATTTTTTTTAAATCAAAGTACAAATAGTTGCTAGCAAACTGTTCATGGGGAAGGTTGAGTATCTTCAGAATGTACTCAAAGGAAACATGTAGTTGTTGTTTATACGTTGTTATTGTTATTTTACAAGCCCCGCCCACTTCGCAGGTCAAATTAGGCAAATTGGGAAGATCAAATTGGGTCGTAAGTGCCCCCTGAACAAAAATGAGTTCGACACCCCTGGTTTACGCTGATGCTGGAAAAGGTCAAAGGTCATATAACGAGAACACACAGGTACAGAGCTCGAATAGCTCCACACTCACTCCTCCTCCTTCATTGGCCAAATGAACACAGGGAGACAGGAGAGGCCACTATTACGTATAGTTTGACCACATCATGACACTCAACATGTCGGACTCAAAGTCACATGTGCCAGCTGTAATCAGCCGGACGTCTCTGATTGGTCCATTCTCTCACAGCAGCTGCTGCTCGCCTCCACCACCTCAGCCCCCCCCCTTCCGCCCCTCTCTCTGCAGCTCAGAGTCCAAACATTGTTTACGTTGAAATGAAAATGTCTTGTCTGCTCAAGCCCACCGGGGAGTTTTATTTTTTTTTGCATCGTTTTTTTTTGCATATTTCCCGTTTCAGCCTCTATAGCAGTTCATCCAGGGAACAGCCCAGAGGGGGCGGGGCCATCAGTGCCCACAACAACTGTACTTGCATTGGTGCACTTCATGGTTTGAAAGCATAATGGAGTGTCCCTGACGGAGTCATAAGGAAACTTCACTCTTTTTGTACTTTTCAAATCGCATTCATAAACTGGTCCACCGCATATAGACTCCAGCGCACATATGCTAAACACACCCGCTGCTTTATACTTTCACCTTCTGCCGTCAACCCCTCTGTCTTTGTGTGTCTCAAGGGCACATCGGCACTTATTATTCAGGCAGGCGAGAGCGTGACCCCTCCCCTCGGCCGATGATCATACACGCCTCTCCGTGCAGGCCGTCAGGCTACATGCATGAATCCTTTTCAACTCCCAAGGCGTGTTGCTGGGTGTAATGGTGAGAAGATGAAAAGTGACCCATACAGCGATGAGACAATCTAAGTTGTGCACAATTTCAATTGAAAAACATCTGATTTTCACCGTAAATCCATGAGCTCTGTAGATATTGGGTGGGCGGAAAGCTGCAGTCGCTGTCTAATCAGCTCTCAAACCACAATAGAAGAATTAAAGGTCCATGCTATAAAGTAATCTGTGAGGACGTTGGGCGCCCACTCATCTGATTGGTCCTCATGGGGGACCCTGGACCGAGCTGCCCTGTATTTGCCCCCTGCCTTTGAACCCCTGCTGTTTTTAATGCGGGGACACGGTGTCACAGTGTGGGTCCACATGCAGAGAAGCTGTTCCCAGACATGCACTGAAATAATGTTGTTATGCCTCAGTTTATCATTTGCACATGTTCCGACAGTCGCTCCAGCTTGAACAGTTTCACGGTGTTGCGTGCGCCCCTAGTGGACACACTTTTAAATGTCGGTTCGTTTTTTACTTGAACATTGTAGTTCATGTCTTCTATGTAATGTTTACACTTTGCAGAGTTTTGAACCTCTGTCGGGCACGTTTCATTATTATTTATAAATCTATTTATTTAAGTTCCAAATATTGTATATGCATTTCCATACATGTATCACACCTAATATATTGCTGCACATAAAAAGTGGCATGTGTATTTCACTAGAGTTTATTTTTAGGCAATCAAATGCCTTTCAGCTCTCATGGGCCACATAAAGTGATTTTGCTGCCATAGCAGAATATCTACAATATGTCCCTCCTCCTATATGTACATGCTGTATCCAGACATCAACAGCCCCCAGCTCCCCCTCCAACCCCACCCCCAACCCCCACCCCGCCCCAATGTTCTGCACATTTTGTTTTGAACTTGCCTGACCTGAAAAATCATCTCCTGAGAAAAGTTCATGTCTGAAAATCGTTTAAAGGTGCAGTGTGTACGATTTTGGCCACTTCTAAAAAATATTACAAAACAATTACATACTGACAATTTTCATGTACATGTTTTATTTTTTCCCATTACCCTAAAATGAGCCCATTAAAGGGGACCTATTGTGCCCATTTAAGGGGCTCTCAATTTGTTCTTTAGCCTCTATTATGATGATAAACAGTATTTATAGTCTCAGAAACGCTTTGTTTTTTTTTAAACGAGCCCTTTTAAAAGTCAGGAATTCCTTCTAAGGTTCAAACGCAGGGTTTTGCCTCTCCCCCCACCCTCCTGAAACGTCACTATCTCCTGATTGGCTGATCGGTAGGTGATCCCAGATTGGCTGAAAATGTAGGCTAGTCCCGCCTTCAAAGGAAGCAAGTTTCACCCTCACAGGCGGCTCTCAGCCGACAGCTTTCACTGCAAAACGTAAACAATTCAAGGAGAAGTAACTGAGTTCAAAATGTGAACATAAGAGTACGTCCGTATATGTTGGAGCCGGAATGGCCTTTGAAGCACAGTCACACTGAAATGATTACAGATGGAGATATTACACCGCTTGGTTCAAAGTCCCACTGTACTATGACATGTTAGCCTGAGCTAGCCATGAGGCTAACGGATGCAGCGCATAAGGAACAGTGTTGTTTCCTGATTGCTGGATAGGTCCCCTTTAATGTATATTTTCATGAGGAGGAGGGCTCCTCCCTGTGGGGGCCGCCATGTTTTTACAATCGTAAAAGTGGACGTACTAAACATCTTTTGCGTTTGAATGACAGCTGGAGTCTAGCATAGGTTCTCCTGCAGCGGGGTGAGGTGATGGGTACAACATGCCACTTCACCCCTAGAGGCCAACCAACTCTCACACACTGCACCTTTAAATGTCGATGTCGTGCCTGCGCCTGTTTCATTAGTCCGCGCGGTGAACTGCCGCTTGATCCTGCATCACTCTATCCTCGCGAGCCCCCTGCTCGCCCGGACCCCTGCTGTGCTAATGCAGTGACGCAGTGCTGCTGTCAGTCTGCAGGCAAGCTGAGCCTTTGTCTCCAAATTCAAAACATAGCTCTCTCGCTCCCTGGGTATTCTTTCTCCGAGTTGTCAAAGTGACACCTCAACTCTCTCTCTCGCTCGCTCGCTCGCTCGCTGGCTGCACAATGTTCCATTCCAAAGGTAGCAGTGGGGACTTGTTTCAAGCGAAGCACCGTACATAGTGCACAGCAGCCCCTTTTATTATGCTGCTGTCTCCGAGTACCTCTTGTTCTTCGGGAGGTGCTGATACTGCTGTTCGCTGCTCAAGTGTCACAGTCTGAGACCAACTCAAACACACGGTGTAACAGGACAAGACGTTCACCTCCGGCGGAGAGTGGAGAGAGAGAGAGGGAGAGAGAGAGGGGGGGGGCGAGAGGGGGGCAGTTGGAAAGTAAGGCAGGGGAGGACACAGGAGGGACAATACTCCCTGTTAACTTCTCTAATGTTTTGGCATTTGAGGAGCTCAGACACACAATGTAACAGGACAAGACGTTCGCCTGCCGGTGAGATAATTAGAGAGAGAGAGAGAGAGAGAGAGAGAGAGAGAGAGAGAGAGAGAGGGTGTATCCCACTGTGTGTGAGGGAGATAAGTGAAAGATTTTCTCTTTCATTTTCCTCAGTGAGAGAGTCACTGAGGGGACACATACACACACACACACACACACACACACACACACACACACAGAGCTGCCCTCAACATTTCTTTTGTTGCTCTTCATTCACGACATATACATTACTAAACTTGCATAGCGTCCTATCCCACACGCACACACACACACACACACACACACACACACACACACACACACACACACACACACACACACACACACACACACACACACACAGAGCTGCCCTCAACATTTCTTTTGTTGCTCTTCATTCACATGACATATACATTACTAAACTTGCATAGCGTCCTATCCCACACGCACACACGCACACACACACACACACACACACACACACACACACACTTACACGTTGCATGCCATGGCATGCATTAACTACCTGTCTTACTCCAGTTTCATCTATAATGGAAGAGGTACTCAGTTTTGTTAGCTGATGCATTCACATCATCGTGTGTTCCAGCCTCAGGCTCCACAGTCTCAGAATACACCTGCCTCTTCCTCCTCCTCCTCCTCCTCCTCCTCTTCCTCCTCCTCCTCCTCTTCCTCCCTTTCTCTCTGCCTCTCCTTCTATATCATGCACTTGTGGCTCTATGTGGAGAGCTGACGGTTTATTCTCACTGTAATGGCTTGTTTGTACGAGTTTGGGAAGTAGGGTTCAAGTATGTGTTGACTGTGCTTACGAGAGACCTAACTCCTCCTACTTCCTGGTGCTTCCAAACATTGGCAAAGGTGCCGTCACAGCATCCACTTAATTATGCCCAATTTCAAACTTTGATAGAATAGAAATAAGCCCCCATATAGTTTTCATGGGAAGACATGTGACTGATTGAGACCAAAACAGTCGTTTGAACCAGGCTTTAAACAGGTTTCATTCACCTCTAAAGTGGATCATTTTAACATGGGAGTCTATGGGGATGGAGCCTCGAGTGGCCACCCTGTGAACTGCAGGTTCATTCTTTATTATTGTTCGGCAGTCTCACCTGAGACTCACGCTGAAATCACAGCAGCTCACACTTTCCAACCTGAGTGTGAATCAGAATGCGGACTTGTCTCCGTGGTGTCTGGCTGATGACCGGCGGCTCCGGTTCACACTCTGCCTCCCTCCATCTTTACATTATTAATGTGCCAGAGTCTTCTAGAGGCAGGGACGAGCGACATGTTTTCTCTCCACCTCTCTCTCTCGCTCTCTCACCCTCTCATTCGCTCTACTCTCCCCTTCCTTGAACAATGGAGACTTTCGGACGCGGCGGTCCCCTTCTCTTTCAGGATGTCAGTGGTGGAACATGTGTCGTCACCCTCCTCACCTCTCTGCCAGTCTGCTTTCTTAAATCTGGAGGACGAGGGAGGGAGAGAGATTAAATGAGGGGGGGGGGGGGGCTGGTTTCATCAGGTGAATGCTGATCTGCAGTAATGACTGAGAGACAGCAGGGGGATTATTGTGCAATATTGTCACGGGTGTTGTCTGGGCCCCGGTAATGCAAAGTGACAGTATTGCATGATAATCCACGGGTCATTACAAGGTCACTGTTGCTTTTATGAGGCGGTTTCCATGACAGCCGCTGAGGAACCTGTTTTTTTTCAATGATGCAGATTAAAGAAGTGAACAGACAGTCAGCCCCCCCCCCCCCCCCCCCCCCCCCCCCCCCCCCCCCCCCCCCCCCCCCCCCCCCCCCCCATCATTTATTCATGTGTCTTCCTGTTCACCCCTGTTGTGTGATAGAGGAGCATCACTGTGATTCATCATCAAGCTTTGAATGAGAACTAGTTCCAGGAAACTTCTTGTTCGGATAATGAGTCATAGAAATAAATGTTCAATGCTAATATTTTTTTTGTTTTCCTCCTATTGTTATATATTCAGGTGCTGGTCCTCTCTAACTCCTCACTCCACTTCATATTTTATTATAATAATAATAATTATTATTATTTTCATTTATTTCCTAAACCATCAATCTACACTTATGGTTTAACATTTAAATTGTCTTTTTTTTTTTTAAATGTACGTTTTTAAAACCGATTTAACAAAAGCTATGAGAACACTAAATGTATACAAATTCCTTAGTGGCAGGATGTGGTATTGCAGGTGCAGACCCAGATCAGGATGCAGACGTTTCACAATTCCCCTGAAAATAATTAATAGATTAAAAAAAATTGTTTGTGTTTGAGTACTGTTTGAAACGTTATTATTCTCAAATAGCTTTTGGTATTTTTCCATGTTTTAGAATGACGTAAACTAGAGTCTAGGGCAAGTTTTCCAACTTTTGAATTTTTACACAAAAAACCCCCAAAACAATCCTCTCGCTTCCTGATCCATGCGTCCTAGTGAACTGGCATCTGATTGGTTGGTCCCATGACCATTAACATGTAACTGTAGATGTTTCAAGTGTCCCTCTAAATGGACATGTTGTGCTTTAGGTGAATGAGCCTCTGATTTAGATTCACTTTAAGTCTCTCTCTCCCTTATCCTCAATAAAGTCAAGCTGCAGGTTTGAGTGCAGTCACATTAAATTAGAATGTATTATTGTCTGATTCAGCACAGAGTTAAACACCACAGGCCATGGCACCTGCAGGAGAAGAGGTTAAATGAGGCAGCCGAGGTTGTCCTCACAACACTGACTCTTCATCCGGGTTCTCTCTGCAAATGAAGAACATATACAAAGTGGGATCAGGTTTAACAGAAGGATTCAGTCTGACTCACAAAGGAAAAAATAATATGCAGAGATAGACACACACACTCACACACAAACACACACACACACACACACACACACACAGTGTGTTCACATGCAAAGTTCAGCCGGTGTTACCTCCTATGGCCTCTCCCTGGCTTAGTGTGCCGTGCCATGTTGTGCCAAGCTGTGTGTTGTGATGCGTGGTCTCGTGGGGCTAACGGAAGCACATGTGTTGTCTGCTAACTCTGATTAATGTAACAGACATATACTCCCCCCTCCCCCCTCCTCTCTCTCTCTCTCCCTCTCTCTCTCTCTCTCTCTCTCTCTGTCTCCCCCCCCCCTCTCTCTCTCTCTCTCTCTCTCTCTCTCTCTCTCTCTCTCTCTCTCTCTCTCATGCGCTTTTTCATGCACTGACTGCTCAGCTGTCCTGCCTTCACCCCACACGGCTGCACTCTATCTTACACATGTAGAAACAAGATAAAGTCATTATTCTAAATAATGCTCTGAAAAATGACCTGTTTAAAAAAAACAACCAAAAGACAAATACAGTAATCCCTCGTTTATCGCGGGGGTTACGTTCCGAAAATGACCCGCGATAAGTGAAATCCGCGAAATAGAAAACTTTTTTTTTTTTTACAATTAGCAACTATTACATGTATACCCTTCACCCCACACGGCTGCACTCTATCTTACACATGTAGAAACAAGATAAAGTCATTATTCTAAATAATGCTCTGAAAAATGACCTGTTTAAAAAAAAACAACCAAAAGACAAATATTCGATTTTAAAAGTAGATTGTATAAAAGCATATAGACGGTATATAAAGATGGACGTAGCGTCCGTGACGTCACCCATAGGTTTGTGCAGAGTGCTGATGAGGCCCAGAGTGGGCGGTTCAGTCGTCGGCCATCTTGAAGATGCCTAACTTCTCCTACTCTCTGGACTGGCTCATCCAAAAATGGGCTCAGAGGCCAGGCACAGGTAGAGCTGGGGAAGGTGCATGGGGCTGTTGCAGCGTCCACAGCTTGGCCCTGGTGTTGCTCAAGGGGCCACGCCCCTTAGTTATGCGCAATTTTATACAGTGGTAGAATAAAAAATAATCAAGTTAGAAAGAAATGAGCCCTTCGTACAGTTGAACTGTAGTTTGCACCAGACTTGTCCTAAGATGTTTTATTCACCTCCAGAGTTGATCATTTTAACATGGGAGTCTATGGGGATTGACTCACTTTTGGAGACAGCCTCAAGTGGCCACCCTGTGAACTGCAAGTTCATCCCACTTCTTTACTGCACTCATCTGTGAACCTGTGGGACTGGGGACCGATTCGATATGTAGAATTCCAGAGTTGAAACCTGGGGCTGGTGAGGACGACCTGAAATTGCTAGATAGGATTTACCTGCAGCTCCGCTCGGTCAGGAATGCAAACAGGAAGTATCTACTTCAACAAAGCTGTAACTGTCACTAACATAATTACCACTACGATTACTACGACTACGACTGCTGCACCATTTCACTGCTATGACTCTTTATCATGTGTATATTTTCAGGTTGTTGCTTTTGAAAATATTTTCATATGTTTCATTTTCCATCTTTGTTTGGAGGGGGGGGGCGGCTGAACTAAACATCCAAATCAGTTTTCCAGTCTTCGACAGCAACTTCATACTGGACATTTCCACACATCACTGCATGGAAGTGATTTTTTTTAAAGGTTCCGATTAATTATATCGCTTTATAAAAGTCTGACTTCCCAACAGCTTGGCTAGAGGTTCTCTTCTCTGGAGTCTGTGTGTGTGTGTGTGTGTGTGTGTGTGTGTGTGTGTGTGTGTGATGCTGTGGTGTGTTTTGACTGTTGTTGTGCTTGATGAGATTGGGCAGATGATTAATGGATGTCGCTGCCATAACTGTAGCAACCACTCACTTGATGAAAATACATGTAAACGGATTCGTCAGCACGACCACAACCACAGAATGAAAAGCACAGCCAGTCCTCCTCGCTGTCTCCCCCTGT
>JAFBJT010106031.1:10000-12650 GCA_016785325.1 Chascanopsetta lugubris | reverse complement strand
TCCGTGTTTGTACAGGAGTCCTGAAAGGACAAACTAAAGAGCTGTAGAGTCTGAATGAAGTGAAGCCTGACACAGGTTCTGACCTGTTTGAAGAGAAGGACACTTCACCACTAGATGGAGCCACACGCTGCACACTGAGCCTTTAAAGAGCACAGATTCATTTCACTGTTTAAACTCTGTTCTTCAAAGTGTGACGTTTGTTTTATTCTGATGTGTGTGTGTGCACGTCCGTGTGTGTGTGTGTGTGTGTACATGTGTGCATCTGTGTGTGTGTGTGTGTGTGCGTGCGTGCGTTTGTCCAGAGGAGCTGGACAGGAAGTTGGACGGTCCTGCATCATCCTGGAGTTCAAGGGACGAAAGATCATGGTAACACATCAGCTGCTGTGTTCACTGTGTGTGTCTCTGTATGTGTGTGTCTTCATGTGTGTGTGTGTGTGTCTGTGTGTGTGTAGTTGGACTGTGGGATCCACCCAGGTCTGGAGGGGATGGACGCTCTCCCGTACATCGACCTGATCGACCCGGCAGAGATCGACCTGCTGCTCATCAGCCAGTGAGAGGACACTACCCCACACTGTCACCATGACAACACACACACACTGTCACCATGACAACACACACTGTCACCATGACAACACACACTGTCACCATGACAACACACACTGTCACCATGACAACACACACTGTCACCATGACAACACACACACACTGTCACCATGACAACACTCAGTTTACTCTTCACTCAGTGCTCTGGTTTATCTGGCAACACAGAACACATGTCATACATGTGATGTGATGTCATCGTGTCATGTTTACTCCAGAGCACAGTGAGTCAGAGTCAGTGACACTGTGGCCCGTCTCAAGCTGGATTCACGGCGGCCATCTTTTTTTGTTCCCAGAAGCTGCTGCTGAACACGGAGCCACTGCTGCTCCATCCCACTTCCTGTTTCTGAGTCAGAGCCTCGCTCTGACCTTCACCCTCTCCACTTCCTGTTTGTCCAGCTTCCACCTGGACCACTGCGGCGCCCTCCCCTGGTTCCTGCAGAAGACCAGCTTTAAAGGACGCACCTTCATGACCCACGCCACAAAGGCCATTTACCGCTGGCTGCTCTCTGACTACGTCAAGGTCAGGTATGAAACACTCACGCATGAGCGCACACACACACACACACACACACACACACACACACACACACACACACACACTCACTCTGCCTAGAGAATGGAATAAGGGCGCTGTGCAATTGTACCACAGTCTTATAGCCCCCCCGCGTGTGTGTGTGTGTGCGCTGCAGTAACATCTCAGCAGACGACATGCTCTACACAGAGACGGACCTGGAGGAAAGCATGGAGAAGATCGAGACCATCAACTTCCACGAGGTGAAGGAAGTGGCCGGCATCAAGTTCTGGTGTTACCACGCCGGCCACGTCCTGGGAGCCGCCATGTTTATGATCGAGATCGCCGGCGTCAAGGTAACGCCCACCTGAAAGGTGATACACAGTTCAGAGGAACGTGTCCACGACCATCCATCCACCGTGTGTGTGTGTGTGTGTGTGTAGTTGCTGTACACAGGAGACTTCTCTCGTCAGGAGGACAGACACCTGATGGCAGCAGAGATTCCCAGCGTCAAACCGGACATCCTCATCACGGTGAGCTTCATCCACTCACACACACTCCACTCAGGAGGCGGGAAAGTGACCCGTGTGTGTGTGTGTGTGTGTGTGTCAGGAGTCGACCTATGGGACTCACATCCATGAGAAGCGTGAGGAGCGCGAGGCTCGGTTCTGTAACACCGTCCACGACATCGTGAACCGCGAAGGTCGATGTTTGATTCCCGTCTTTGCGCTGGGACGAGCTCAGGAGCTGCTGCTGATCCTGGGTGAGTCTCGTGTTCCAGTCTTAGCATGTTAGCTTGTTAGCATGTTGATGTTTGGGTGAATTCACTGGAGAGACAGACAGGTGAAGGAGATTCTGTTACCATGGCAACATGGCCACTGAGCCTGGTTCTTGTTTTTGTTCAGAAAGAGGAACCTTGAGACAGGAAGTAGTGCTGATAACATGTTGTTGTCTTCCTGTGGAACCAGACGAGTACTGGCAGAACCATCCGGAGCTCCACGACATTCCCATCTACTACGCTTCCTCCCTGGCCAGGAAGTGCATGGCTGTGTACCAGACCTACATCAACGCCATGAACGACAAGATCCGCAAAGCCATCAACGTCAACAACCCCTTTGTCTTCAAACACATCAGCAACCTGAAGGTCAGTCGCCCGGCCGGCCGCCGGCGCCGAGCCCTCGGCAGCAGGAGGCGGTGGGTCCATGTTTGTTTGTGTTTCAGAGCATGGATCACTTCGACGACATCGGGCCCAGCGTGGTGATGGCGTCTCCCGGGATGATGCAGAGCGGTTTGTCCAGAGAGCTTTTTGAGAGCTGGTGCACAGACAAGAGGAACGGAGTCATCATCGCTGGATACTGTGTGGAGGGGACGCTGGCCAAGGTGGGTCCAGCTGGCACAAGACCCCCAACCACACAAACACTGAGCATGGGTCCAGCTGGCACAAGACCCCCAACCACACAAACACTGAGCATGGGTCCAGATCATGTGTTTACGAGGAAATGTTAAAGGAGCTGCTTGTGTTTTATCATCCTTCAC